>JACEFZ010017733.1:62500-75000 GCA_014155875.1 Cepaea nemoralis
TTCTGTGTCTGACTTTTAAATTAATGCGACGGCTGTTTCGGCTGTTGATTATAGGCACCAGTAGAGTCAATTGCCATATTTACCAAACCGTCCTCTCAGCATGGACAGCTGGGCAGAAATCAAGGTCTTTCAGCTGATAGGATTTACATCAAAGGGTGGAATACAACAATGTGGAGTGAAGATCGGAGTGACCAGAAAATCGGCACACTAAATGGATGTGTAGATTCATCTTGGAAGCGACACAGCAGGTCGCTGTGCATTGATTGGGTTATTGTCGAGGAGATCTGAGCACCAAAGCACATGTCAGGAGATATGAGATAACTCTTTGATGATAATGAACTGACATAAACCGTATAACACTTGAATTAGCCAAGAATTACCTGAACCCACAAATGTGTCGCGCGAAGAGCTAGCAAGTTGTGGATTTCTAACCGAGCATTCATTTGACCATATATTTGTGGAATAGTTCTTCATACCTGTTTGCTTTAGTGTATCACACATGATTGTTACAACCTATCGTTCGTCTGTCAAGACGGCAAGATACCACTGGCGTGTGAGCCACGGCCCTCAACAATTCGCAAAGCTGAGAACCTGTATATTAAAAATAAGTTGTTCAGGATATTACAAATATTAGGTCTCATGACGGCGCTGACTGGATTTTCTTGAAAGTCAGCACACCGGAACTGGATTAACTATAAATTAGTACACGCCTGAGAGTGTTGAAGAGGCAGATGTGACATTTGCTGTGAGCTTCAAAGACGATTTGTAAGTTGTACATTACTGTTAAACTACCGCGTGGGCCTTGTTGTCTCGCCACACATTACCCAGACATAGGTCCATATGGCATACGAACACTTAACGCCTTAACTTAATGCCGGTGATATGCCATTTCAATTGGCGGCGTTCGTGCATAATTTGATTTTATTATTAGTTTGTACGAAAGTAAGATATAGAAGAAAAGAAGAAGAAGAAGAAAACGTTTATAATGTTTATTGATCTTCTGTCTGTCAGTTAGTCCGTCTGTCAGTGTGTAGGTCGGCAGGTTCTCAACCTGCCTGCCTGCATGTCTGGCTGTCTATGCCAGCAAACATACCTGTCTGGTGTGTCTGTCAGTGTGTAGGTCGGCAGGTTCTCCACCTGCCTGCCTGCATGTCTGGCTGTCGGTGCCAGCAAACATACCTGTCTGGTGTGGCTGTCAGTGTGTAGGTCGGCAGGTTCTCCAAATGCCTGCCTGCATGTCTGGCTGTCTATGCCAGCAAACATACCTGTCTGGTGTGTCTACCGGTGTTTCTATTTGTTTCTTCAGTCTTGATAGCTGAGAACGCAAGAGATTGTAGCAATATTAGACACTGTAGTAAAAGATAGCTGAGAACGCAGGAGATTGTAGCAATTTTAGACATTAGTAAAAGATAGCTGAGAACGCAGGAGACTGTAGCAATGTTAGATACTGTAGTAAAAGATAGCGGAGAACGCAGAAGATTGTAGCAATGTTTGACACTAGTAAAAGATAGCTGAGAACGCAAGAGATTGTAGTAATGTTAGATACTGTAGTAAAAGATAGCTGAGAACGCGGGAGATTGTAGCAATGTTAGACAGCTGAGAACGCAGTAGATGTAGCAATGTTAGACATTAGTAAAAGATAGCAGGAGATTGTAGCAATGTTAGACATTAGTAAAAGATAGCAGGAGATTGTAGCAATGTTAGACACTAGTAAAAGATAGCAGGAGATTGTAGCAATGTTAGACACTAGTAAAAGATAGCAGGAGATTGTAGCAATGTTAGACATTAGTAAAAGATAGCAGGAGATTGTAGCAATGTTAGACACTAGTAAAAGATAGCAGGAGATTGTAGCAATGTTAGACATTAGTAAAAGATAGCAGGAGATTGTAGCAATGTTAGACACTAGTAAAAGATAGCAGGAGATTGTAGCAATGTTAGACATTAGTAAAAGATAGCAGGAGATTGTAGCAATGTTAGACATTAGTAAAAGATAGCAGGAGATTGTAGCAATGTTAGACATTAGTAAAAGATAGCAGGAGATTGTAGCAATGTTAGACACTAGTAAAAGATAGCAGGAGATTGTAGCAATGTTAGACATTAGTAAAAGATAGCAGGAGATTGTAGCAATGTTAGACACTAGTAAAAGATAGCAGGAGATTGTAGCAATGTTAGACATTAGTAAAAGATAGCAGGAGATTGTAGCAATGTTAGACATTAGTAAAAGATAGCAGGAGATTGTAGCAATGTTAGACATTAGTAAAAGATAGCAGGAGATTGTAGCAATGTTAGACACTAGTAAAAGATAGCAGGAGATTGTAGCAATGTTAGACATTAGTAAAAGATAGCAGGAGATTGTAGCAATGTTAGACATTAGTAAAAGATAGCAGGAGATTGTAGCAATGTTAGACATTAGTAAAAGATAGCAGGAGATTGTAGCAATGTTAGACATTAGTAAAAGATAGCAGGAGATTGTAGCAATGTTAGACACTAGTAAAAGATAGCAGGAGATTGTAGCAATGTTAGACACTAGTAAAAGATAGCAGGAGATTGTAGCAATGTTAGACATTAGTAAAAGATAGCAGGAGATTGTAGCAATGTTAGACATTAGTAAAAGATAGCAGGAGATTGTAGCAATGTTAGACATTAGTAAAAGATAGCAGGAGATTGTAGCAATGTTAGACACTAGTAAAAGATAGCAGGAGATTGTAGCAATGTTAGACATTAGTAAAAGATAGCAGGAGATTGTAGCAATGTTAGACACTAGTAAAAGATAGCAGGAGATTGTAGCAATGTTAGACATTAGTAAAAGATAGCAGGAGATTGTAGCAATGTTAGACACTAGTAAAAGATAGCAGGAGATTGTAGCAATGTTAGACATTAGTAAAAGATAGCAGGAGATTGTAGCAATGTTAGACATTAGTAAAAGATAGCAGGAGATTGTAGCAATGTTAGACATTTGTAAAAGATAGCAGGAGATTGTAGCAATGTTAGACACTAGTAAAAGATAGCAGGAGATTGTAGCAATGTTAGACACTAGTAAAAGATAGCAGGAGATTGTAGCAATGTTAGACACTAGTAAAAGATAGCAGGAGATTGTAGCAATGTTAGACACTAGTAAAAGATAGCAGGAGATTGTAGCAATGTTAGACATTAGTAAAGATAGCAGGAGATTGTAGCAATGTTAGACACTAGTAAAAGATAGCAGGAGATTGTAGCAATGTTAGACACTAGTAAAGGATAGCAGGAGATTGTAGCAATGTTAGACATTAGTAAAAGATAGCAGGAGATTGTAGCAATGTTAGACACTAGTAAAAGATAGCAGGAGATTGTAGCAATGTTAGACATTAGTAAAAGATAGCAGGAGATTGTAGCAATGTTAGACAGCTGAGAACGCAGTAGATGTAGCAATGTTAGACATTAGTAAAAGATAGCAGGAGATTGTAGCAATGTTAGACATTAGTAAAAGATAGCAGGAGATTGTAGCAATGTTAGACATAGTAAAAGATAGCAGGAGATTGTAGCAATGTTTAGACATTAGTAAAAGATAGCAGGAGATTGTAGCAATGTTAGACATTAGTAAAAGATAGCAGGAGATTGTAGCAATGTTAGACAATTAGTAAAAGATAGCAGGAGATTGTAGCAATGTTAGACACTAGTAAAAGATAGCAGGAGATTGTAGCAATGTTAGACATTAGTAAAAGATAGCAGGAGATTGTAGCAATGTTAGACAATAGTAAAGATAGCAGGAGATTGTAGCAATGTTAGACATTAGTAAAAGATAGCAGGAGATTGTAGCAATGTTAGACATTAGTAAAAGATAGCAGGAGATTGTAGCAATGTTAGACACTTAGTAAAAGATAGCAGGAGATTGTAGCAATGTTAGACAACTAGTAAAAGATAGCAGGAGATTGTAGCAATGTTAGACATTAGTAAAAGATAGCAGGAGATTGTAGCAATGTTAGACTAGTAAAAGATAGCAGGAGATTGTAGCAATGTTAGACATTAGTAAAAGATAGCAGGAGATTGTAGCAATGTTAGACACTAGTAAAAGATAGCAGGAGATTGTAGCAATGTTAGACATTAGTAAAAGATAGCAGGAGATTGTAGCAATGTTAGACATTAGTAAAAGATAGCAGGAGATTGTAGCAATGTTAGACACTAGTAAAAGATAGCAGGAGATTGTAGCAATGTTAGACATTAGTAAAAGATAGCAGGAGATTGTAGCAATGTTAGACACTAGTAAAAGATAGCAGGAGATTGTAGCAATGTTAGACATTAGTAAAAGATAGCAGGAGATTGTAGCAATGTTAGACATTAGTAAAAGATAGCAGGAGATTGTAGCAATGTTAGACACTAGTAAAAGATAGCAGGAGATTGTAGCAATGTTAGACACTAGTAAAAGATAGCAGGAGATTGTAGCAATGTTAGACACTAGTAAAAGATAGCAGGAGATTGTAGCAATGTTAGACATTAGTAAAAGATAGCAGGAGATTGTAGCAATGTTAGACACTAGTAAAAGATAGCAGGAGATTGTAGCAATGTTAGACATTAGTAAAAGATAGCAGGAGATTGTAGCAATGTTAGACATTAGTACAAGATAGCAGGAGATTGTAGCAATGTTAGACACTAGTAAAAGATAGCAGGGAGATTGTAGCAATGTTAGACATTAGTAAAGATAGCAGGAGATTGTAGCAATGTTAGACACTAGTAAAGATAGCAGGAGATTGTAGCAATGTTAGACATTAGTAAAAGATAGCAGGAGATTGTAGCAATGTTAGACATTAGTAAAAGATAGCAGGAGATTGTTAGCAATGTTAGACACTAGTAAAAGATAGCAGGAGATTGTAGCAATGTTAGACACTAGTAAAAGATAGCAGGAGATTGTAGCAATGTTAGACATTAGTAAAAGATAGCAGGAGATTGTAGCAATGTTAGACACTTAGTAAAAGATAGCAGGAGATTGTAGCAATGTTAGACACTAGTAAAAGATAGCAGGAGATTGTAGCAATGTTAGACATTAGTAAAAGATAGCAGGAGATTGTAGCAATGTTAGACACTAGTAAAAGATAGCAGGAGATTGTAGCAATGTTAGACATCTAGTAAAGATAGCAGGAGATTGTAGCAATGTTAGGACATTAGTAAAAAGATAGCAGGAGATTGTAGCAATGTTAGACATTAGTAAAAGATAGCAGGAGATTGTAGCAATGTTAGACATTAGTAAAAGATAGCAGGAGATTGTAGCAATGTTAGACACTAGTAAAAGATAGCAGGAGATTGTAGCAATGTTAGACACTAGTAAAAGATAGCAGGAGATTGTAGCAATGTTAGACACTAGTAAAAGATAGCAGGAGATTGTAGCAATGTTAGACATTAGTAAAAGATAGCAGGAGATTGTAGCAATGTTAGACATTAGTAAAGATACGCAGGAGATTGTAGCAATGTTAGACACTAGTAAAAGATAGCAGGAGATTGTAGCAATGTTAGACACTAGTAAAAGATAGCAGGAGATTGTAGCAATGTTAGACACTTAGTAAGATAGCAGGAGATTGTAGCAATGTTAGACACTAGTAAAAGATAGCAGGAGATTTGTAGCAATGTTAGACACTTAGTAAAAGATAGCAGGAGATTGTAGCAATGTTAGACACTAGTAAAAGATAGCAGGAGATTGTAGCAATGTTAGACCACTAGTAAAAGATAGCAGGAGAGATTGTAGCAATGTTAGACACTAGTAAAAGATAGCAGGAGATTGTAGGCAATGTTAGACACTTAGTAAAAGATAGCAGGAGATTGTAGCAATGTTAGACACTAGTAAAAAGATAGCAGGAGATTGTAGCAATGTTAGACACTAGTAAAAGATAGCAGGAGATTGTAGCAATGTTAGACACTAGTAAAAGATAGCAGGAGATTGTAGCAATGTTAGACACTAGTAAAAGATAGCAGGAGATTGTAGCAATGTTAGACAGCTGAGAACGCAGTAGATGTAGCAATGTTAGACATTAGTAAAAGATAGCAGGAGATTGTAGCAATGTTAGACACTAGTAAAAGATAGCAGGAGATTGTAGCAATGTTAGACATTAGTAAAAGATAGCAGGAGATTGTAGCAATGTTAGACAGCTGAGAACGCAGTAGATGTAGCAATGTTAGACATTAGTAAAAGATAGCAGGAGATTGTAGCAATGTTAGACACTAGTAAAAGATAGCAGGAGATTGTAGCAATGTTAGACACTAGTAAAAGATAGCAGGAGATTGTAGCAATGTTAGACACTAGTAAAAGATAGCAGGGATGTAGCAATGTTAGACACTAGTAAAAGATAGCAGGAGATTGTAGCAATGTTAGACACTAGTAAAAGATAGCAGGAGATTGTAGCAATGTTAGACACTAGTAAAAGATAGCAGGAGATTGTAGCAATGTTAGACACTAGTAAAGATAGCAGGAGATTGTAGCAATGTTAGACATTAGTTAAAAGATAGCAGGAGATTGTAGCAATGTTAGACACTAGTAAAAGATAGACAGGAGATTGTAGCAATGTTAGACACTAGTAAAAGATAGCAGGAGATTGTAGCAATGTTAGACATTAGTAAAAGATAGCAGGAGATGTAGCAATGTTAGACACTAGTAAAAGATAGCAGGAGATTGTAGCAATGTTAGACACTAGTAAAAGATAGCAGGAGATTGTAGCAATGTTAGACATTAGTAAAAGATAGCAGTAGATGTAGCAATGTTAGACATTAGTAAAAGATAGCAGGAGATTGTAGCAATGTTAGACACTAGTAAAAGATAGCAGGAGATTGTAGCAATGTTAGACATTAGTAAAAGATAGCAGGAGATTGTAGCAATGTTAGACACTAGTAAAAGATAGCAGGAGATTGTAGCAATGTTAGACATTAGTAAAAGATAGCAGGAGATTGTAGCAATGTTAGACATTAGTAAAAGATAGCAGGAGTTTGTAGCAATGTTAGACATTAGTAAAAGATAGCAGGAGATTGTAGCAATGTTAGACATTAGTAAAAGATAGCAGGAGATTGTAGCAATGTTAGACACTAGTAAAAGATAGCAGGAGATTGTAGCAATGTTAGACATTAGTAAAAGATAGCAGGAGATTGTAGCAATGTTAGACATTAGTAAAAGATAGCAGGAGTTTGTAGCAATGTTAGACATTAGTAAAAGATAGCAGGAGATTGTAGCAATGTTAGACATTAGTAAAAGATAGCAGGAGATTGTAGCAATGTTAGACATTAGTAAAAGATAGCAGAAGATTGTAGCAATGTTAGACACTAGTAAAAGATAGCTGAGAACGCAGGAGATTGTAGCAATGTTAGACACTAGTAAAAGATAGTTGAGAACGCAGGAGATTGTAGCAATGTTGGACTAGTAAAAGATAGCTGAGAACGCAGGAGATTGTAGCAATGTTAGACACTAGTAAAAGATAGCTGAGAACGCAGGAGATTGTAGCAATGTTAGACTAGTAAAAGATAGTTGAGAACGCGGGAGATTGTAGCAATGTTATACGCTGTAGTAAAAGAGAGTGCAAACATGAGACCCTCCTTGAATATCAAGACATCGAGAACAATAGTTACATCAAAGGGAAAGATAACATTAAAATGAAATATATAAATTGAAAGGAACATGCTGAAATATAGTAATAGAAAGGAAAATGCTGAAATATAGTAATAGTAAGGAAAATGCTTAAAAAATTAATAAATTAATAAATTCAAATATATGGAGGAAATCTAACATCGGATGGATGATATGTGGTAGAGATCAATAAACAGAATATTATAAGCAACAGCTACTTCTCAGACGTGAAAAGCATGTTGTGCATGAAGCCACATCATCGAATGTGTGTCTGTGTGTGTGTGTAATACATCATTCATGTGAGTGAATATCATTTTTTTTTTTTTTTTGCACATCCCTTTTCACAGAACATCGCTATCAACACCAGTATATTTATAGAATATGAAGCACTTAGTGCGTGACTATTCGATGTCAGACTCATATTTGTATAGAATATGAAGCACTCAGTGCGTGCTGTGGTCAGCACCATACCGACCAGTTCTACTTCCCATGTTCATGATACAACAAACAGAGCCACAGAGCCGGCGTAACTACTAAGCTCATGTTGCAACAAACAGAAGCCGGAACATTACAATGATATTAGTTACTGTACTAGTAGTCCAGATGTGTATTTAATTAGCACAGTTTGAGGTGGCAGTCAAACAGACATAAATTTAATTAGCACAATTTGAGGTCGCAGTCAAACAGACATATATATAATTAGAACAATTTGAGGTCGCAGTCAAACAGACATATATTTAATTAGGACAATTTGAGTTTGCAGTCAAACAGACATATATTTAATTAGCAGAATTTCAGTACGCAGTCAGACAGACATATATGCACTTGAACACACTCACACGCACGCGCTTGCGCACGCACGCATGCACACGTCAGTTGCATGTCCTTTGCAGGACTTTGCAATAAGCCCCAGCATGTATCGACTGTTGGTGGTTTACTGGACAATTCTAGTTCGTAGTTTGCCATAGCTTTCTGAACGCCCGGCGTCTCAAACCATCGTAATCAACGCAACGCGGTCTGCTTCCAAATCGTCCCCGGCTGGTTTCGAACCCACGACTCGGTAAGATGGGGAAATTATGTAAAGCCACAGCGCTAATTATGTATGAAACAACAGTAATGCATCATTCATGTGAGTGAACATCCTGTAAGTAATGCATCATTCATGTGAGTGAACATCCTGCAAGTAATGCATCATTCATGTGAGTGAACTCATGTAAGTAATGCATCATTCATGTGAGTGGGAAGCTGAGGTGTTTCCAAGGCACCAGGGCCGGGTTATATACTGGCCAAGACCTATTGACGCGTCCTCGCCGAGCGTCCTGGGCAACAGGTCCCTTCGGGGTCCTGGCTAAAGTCAGTAGGATCACCGATTCCTCCGAAGTCGGAGAGTGTCTGCCTGTATGGCAAGGAACCACCAGTCTGCACACCAATAAGCCAGACATGGGACAACGGATACTCACGCAAATCTCAGGTCCTGTATGACATCACACTGATGTTGGACAACAGGATGTCTTCATCCGACATACAGGACTTTGCGTTGGAGCTCAAGCCAATGAACACAAGCAAGCAAGCAAGCATGTGAGTGAACATCCTGCAAGTAATGCATCATTCATGTGAGTGAACATCCTGCAAGTAATGCATCATTCATGTGAGTGAACATCCTACAAGTAATGCATCATTCATGTGAGTGAACTCATGTAAGTAATGCATCATTCATGTGAGTGAACATCCTACAAGTAATGCATCATTCATGTGAGTGAACATCCTACAAGTAATGCATCATTCATGTGAGTGAACATCCTGCAAGTAATGCATCATTCATGTGAGTGAACTCATGTAAGTAATGCATCATTCATGTGAGTGAACATCCTGCAAGTAATGCATCATTCATGTGAGTGAACATCCTGCAAGTAATGCATCATTCATGTGAGTGAACATCCTACAAGTAATGCATCATTCATGTGAGTGAACATCCTACAAGTAATGCATCATTCATGTGAGTGAACATCCTGCAAGTAATGCATCATTCATGTGAGTGAACATCCTACAAGTAATGCATCATTCATGTGAGTGAACATCCTGTAAGTAATGCATCATTCATGTGAGTGAACATCCTGCAAGTAATGCATCATTCATGTGAGTGAACATCCTGCACGTAATGCATCATTCATGTGAGTGAACATCCTACAAGTAATGCATCATTCATGTGAGTGAACATCCTACAATAATGCATCATTCATGTGAGTGAACATCCTGTAAGTAATGCATCATTCATGTGAGTGAACATCCTACAAGTAATGCATCATTCATGTGAGTGAACATCCTGCAAGTAATGCATCATTCATGTGAGTGAACATCCTACAAGTAATGCATCATTCATGTGAGTGAACATCCTACAAGTAATGCATCATTCATGTGAGTGAACATCCTGTAAGTAATGCATCATTCATGTGAGTGAACATCCTACAAGTAATGCATCATTCATGTGAGTGAACATCCTGCAAGTAATGCATCATTCATGTGAGTGAACATCCTGCAAGTAATGCATCATTCATGTGAGTGAACATCCTACAAGTAATGCATCATTCATGTGAGTGAACATCCTACAAGTAATGCATCATTCATGTGAGTGAACATCCTGCAAGTAATGCATCATTCATGTGAGTGAACATCTTGTAAGTAATGCATCATTCATGTGAGTGAACATCCTGTAAGTAATGCATAATTAATGTGAGTGAACATCCTGTAAGTAATGCATCATTCATGTGAGTGAACATCCTGTAAGTAATGCATCATTCATGTGAGTGAACATCCTGTAAGTAATGCATCATTCATGTGAGTGAACATCCTGTAAGTAATGCATCATTCATGAGAGTGAACATCCTGTAAGTGAACAAGGGACTTTTGTTATATGCCATGAGTCACATTGGGCATATGGTGCTGGACCTATATTTGTCTAGACCAGTGGTCACTCTGTGGGTCACGTGGTTATATCACTCCGGCCGCCTTGACTTTTCTAAGCATTTCCGGAAGGCCATTTGAGGCTGGGTCGACTTGAGAGCCCATATTAATTTTTAAATGTGAATCCACTCCCCTACAGATCAAACCCATGACCACCACAACCTACATCTACAGGTATACCTCCAGGTATATCTCCAGGTATATCTCCAGATATATCTACAGGTATATCTACAGGTATATCTCCAGGTTCAGTCACAATGTGCACACGGGTTCGCTGAAGTGATTATTCGCCCATTCACTACCCCGGGGTCAGGGGTATATACCATCATTTCTGTATATTTATGTAAGAATCCAAACAGTAGACAGGTGAACCTGGTCTGCTTGAGCCAGTAGGGCGTGGAAGGGGCGGGGGAAGGGGCGGGGGAAGGGGTGGTGTTGTAGCCTCCGATCCTTTCTGACTTCATGTTGCATGTTTTTGTTTTGTTCGCATATCCTTTACAGGACATCGCTGTCAACATCAGCATCTTTCAGCTGATTGTTGATTTCTTGGCAAGATTACGCTCAGTAGTTTGCCATTACTTTCTGAGCGACCGGCTCAATACCCCGTAAGTTACCGACGCGGAGAGAACCGCTACCGATTCTCATGCAACGTCACGTTACTTACGAGAGTATACGGGATTACGGAGAAAGTCGTGTAACCCCTAGACCAGCGAGACCGGCATGTTGAATGTAGCATTTCGAAATTTTTACAATAACACGGAAGTAAATAGAAAGTACGGGTAGTAATCACACACCTTAAATAATACGGTTCCAAGTGATTTATTTAACTTTCTCCCACCAGGTGTAGAACCATGGCATCGTACAGATTTATTCTTCTGGGCATCTTCGTGCTGACTTGTAGTTCAGAGATCAACGGTCAACTAATCAGAATGTCCGTGCAAAGCTCTGAGGGTCAGTTTATGTTCACCCATTCTTGATGTGTGTTGTGCGCAAGCTAAAGTGTGATTGTCCTACCATACATTCGTTTTCTCTTTCTTTACATCTCCCTCGCCTTCATTCTGCCTCTTTCCTTCTCATTTACTGCTTACATGAGTTTGATAAACAGACAGGTGGTCGGACGGTTGGACAGACAGACAAACAGACATACAACCAAACAGACAAACAGACACAGCACATAGACAGACACAACAGACAGACAGACAGACAGATTCAACAGACTGAGAGACAGACAGATAGGTTTTTATAGTTAAACAGGTCAAATTGTGATTGTTTTTGTGCCTTATATTAATTTTGCCTCTCTCTCTGTCATCCTTATCTGTTTACACGAGTAAGTGTATAGAGACATATAGACGGACAGGTGGATAGATGAACTGACAAATGGCTGGGCTGATTGACAGACTGACTTACAGACTTAAGCACTGATGAGTGTGTGTGTGTGTGTGTGTGTGTGTGTGTGTGTGTGTGTGTGTGTGTGTGTGTGTGTGTGTGTGTGTGTGTGTGTGTGCGCGCGCGCACATGTGTGAGCATATGTAAAAAAGATTGTGCAAGCTATTGATTGTGTAATTAATTTTGATAAATTCCATTAATTGCTGTATACTTTGTTTAGATAAATGAGGAGGACATTCAGACTAAAATATTGATTGATGAAGTCATTGAATTCGCATACGTTCCTCACATTTATCCTGTTTAGATATTCTTGGAAAACTACAGCCTCAAATCGGACAGATATCTCAGCTGATGGCGGCTACAGTGGGGCACAGGTGAGTGCTGGTTGATTGCTCATTTGTAACTGCTTAAACTTTTACTTATGTGCCTGCCTGCATGTCTGTCTGTCTGATCAATTACCCCCTCCCCCTGTCTCTGCCTGTCTGTCATTCTCTTCACCCTTCCATTCATCCACGTGTTTGTCTGTCTTTGTCATTCCATCTCTGTGTCTGTTTGTCCTATTGCCCATCCATGAAAC
>JACEFZ010017733.1:80000-335000 GCA_014155875.1 Cepaea nemoralis
TGCAATACTCGTACTTCTAGCAACAGAACAGATAACGGCAATCTTATAACTCATACTCTGTAATTGTGTGATGTAATTAGAACAGATAACGGCAATCTTATAAATCATATTACTGTAATTGTGTGATGTAATCAGAACAGATAACGGCAATCTTATAACTCATACTACTGTAATTGTGTGATGTAATCAGAACAGAGAACGGCAATCATATAACTCAGTTGTATGATGTAATCAGAACAGATAATGGAAATCTTATAACTCATACTACTGTAATTGTATGATGTAATCAGGTTTCATATACCTATAACTCATACTACTGTAACAGTGTGATGTAATCAGGTTTCATATACCTATAACTCATACTACTGTAATTGTGTAATGTAATCAGGTTTTATATACCTATAACTCATACTACTGTAATTGTGTGATGTAATCAGGTTTCATATACCTATAACTCATACTACTGTAATTGTGTGATGTAATCAGGTTTCATATACCTATAACTCATACTACTATAATTGTGTGATGTAATCAGGTTTCATATACCTATAACTCATACTACTATAATTGTGTGATGTAATCAGGTTTCATATACCTATAACTCATACTACTATAATGGTGTAATGTAATCAGGTTTCATATACCTATAACTCATACTACTGGAAAAGTGTAATGTAATCAGGTTTCATATACCTATAACTCATACTACTATAATTGTGTAATGTAATCAGGTTTCATATACCTATAACTTATACTACTGTAATTGTGTAATGTAATCAGGTTTCATATACCTATAACTCATACTACTATAATTGTGTGATGTAATCAGGTTTCATATACTAAGTCATGGCATCATGAGGTGGGGTGACTATCTTTTGTCGTTCCACTTTTGCTTGAAAGAGAGATCTTTGATTTTCATGGTAATACTGAGTTCGCCCAGCCTAAATTGGGTGCCAGGAGATTCACTGGGAAGTAAAAATAACCATCAGGACTATCATATTGTCCATCAGGACTATCATATTGTCCATCAGGACTATCATATTGTCCATCAGTACTATCATATTGTCCATCAGTACTATCATATTGTCTATCAGGACTATCATATTGTCTATCAGGACTATCATATTGTCCATCAGGACTATCATATTGTCCATCAGGTGAGGACTATCATATTGTCCATCAGGACTATCATATTGTCCATCAGGACTATCATATCGTCTATCAGGACTATCATATTGTCTATCAGGACTATCATATTGTCCATCAGGACTATCATATTGTCCATCAGGACTATCATATTGTCCATCAGGACTATCATATTGTCCATCAGGACTATCATATTGTCTATCAGGACTATCATATTGTCCATCAGGACTATCATATTGTCCATCAGGACTATCATATTGTCTATCAGTACTATCATATTGTCTATCAGGACTATCATATTGTCCATCAGGACTATCATATTGTCTATCAGTACTATCATGTTGTCTATCAGGACTATCATATTGTCCATCAGGACTATCATATTGTCCATCAGTACTATCATATTGTCTATCAGGACTATCATATTGTCGATCAGGACTATCATATTGTCCATCAGGTGAGGACTATCATATTGTCCATCAGGACTCATATTGTCCATCAGGACTATCATATCGTCCATCAGTACTATCATATTGTCCATCAGGACTATCATATTGTCCATCAGGACTATCATATTGTCCATCAGTACTATCATATTGTCCATCAGTACTATCATATTGTCTGTCAGTACTATCATATTGTCCATCAGGACTATCATATTGTCCATCAGGTGAGGACTATCATATTGTCCATCAGTACTATCATATTGTTCATCAGGACTATCATATCGTCCATCAGGACTATCATATTATCCATCAGTACTATCATATTGTCCATCAGTATTATCATATTGTCCATCAGTACTATCATATTGTCTGTCAGTACTATCATATTGTCCATAAGTACTATCATATTGTCTGTCAGTACTATCATATTGTCCATCAGGACTATCATATTGTCCATCAGGACTATCATATTGTCCATCAGGACTATCATATTGTCCATCAGTACTATCATATTGTCCATCAGTATTATCATATTGTCCATCAGTACTATCATATTGTCTGTCAGTACTATCATATTGTCCATCAGGACTATCATATTGTCCATCAGGTGAGGACTATCATATTGTCCATCAGTACTATCATATTGTCCATCAGGACTATCATATCGTCCATCAGGACTATCATATTGTCCATCAGTACTATCATATTGTCCATCAGTACTATCATATTGTCTATCAGGACTATCATATTGTCCATAAGTACTATCATATTGTCCATCCATCCATCCATCATGTGCCATGCCGGTAAGCGTGGGCGGTCATGTTCTGCCATCTCACTCGATCACCAGAGTCGTCGATCAGCTCCGTATTTCTGTCTCGACCATGCCACAAGGCCAAGCCATCCAGGTACTTGCTTCTAGGTCTTCCCCTTGGTCTGTTCCCTTCGATCTTACCAGTTGTCACCAAGTTCTCCAATTCATTTCTTCTCATAACATGCCCAAAAAATTTTGACTGTCTAGGTCTAATTTCTCTAATCAATTTACGATCTTCATTTGTTTCTTGAAGGACTTGTTCATTGGTCTTTCTGGCTGTCCATGGTATTCTTTGCATTTTCCTCAGAAACCACATCTCTACAGCCATCAGATGTTTTTCAGCCTGACTGCTCATTGTCCACGCTTCACATCCATATAAAAGTACAGGTTCTATGTAGCATCTCAACACTCTTTTTCTCGTTTCAATTGACATCTCTTTATTGGTCAATATGTTTTTCATCTTGCTAAAGGCTACTTTTGCCATGGCGATTCTTGTTCTAATCTCTTCAAGGCATCTCCCATCATATATTTTTACTGTTCCGAGATACTTGTACCTATTCACTTGTTGAAGAATATTCCCATTTACTTGTATATTACATTGTGGTATTTCGTTCTTCCTAGTAACAACCATAATCTGTGTCTTTTTACAATTTAATTCTAACCCTAGTTGTTCACTGTGTGTAACAATCGCATCTACTAAATTTTTCAAGTCCTGTTCATTATCTGCAATCAAGACTGTATCATCTGCATATCTAATGTAATTGATGCATCGTCCCCCAATGTCGATTCCTTCCATATCTTCAATATTGCTGAAAATACTTTCACTGTACAAGGAAAACAGATCTGGAGACATTACACATCCCTGTCTTACACCTCTCTTAATAGGCTGATATTGGCTTACTTCATTATCAACTCTTATGGCAGCTTGTTGTTTCCAATATATTTTTTTTACAAGTCTGAGATCTTTTCCATCAATTTGTAGATTTTCAAGCATCCTTATCATGCTGACATGTCTCACTTTATCAAAAGCCTTTGTCCATCAGGACTATCATATTGTCATCAGGACTATCATATTGTCCATCAGGACTATCATATTGTCCATCAGGACTATTATATTGTCTTCGGGACTATCATATTGTCCATCAGGACTATCATATTGTCCATCAGGACTATCATATTGTCCATCAGTACATTCATATTGTCTATCAGGACTATCATATTGTCCATCAGGACTATCATATTGTCCATCAGGACTATCATATTGTCCATCAGTACTATCATATTGTCCATCAGGACTATCATATTGTCCATCAGGACTATCATATTGTCCATCAGGACTATCATATTGTCCATCAGGACTATCATATTGTCCATCAGGAGTATCATATTGTCCATCAGGACTATCATATTATCCATCAGGACTATCATATTGTCCATCAGGACTATCATATTGTCCATCAGGAGTATCATATTGTTCATCAGGACTATCATATTATCCATCAGGACTATCATATTGTCCATCAGGACTATCATATTGTCCATCAGGACTATCATATTGTCCATCAGGACTATCATATTGTCCATCAGGACTATCATATTGTCCATCAGGACTATCATATTGTCCATCAGGACTATCATATTGTCCATCAGGACTATCATATTGTCCATCAGGACTATCATATTGTCCATCAGGACTATCATATTGTCCATCAGGACTATCATATTGTCCATCAGGACTATCATATTGTCCATCAGGACTATCATATTATCCATCAGGACTATCATATTGTCCATCAGGACTATCATATTGTCCATCAGGAGTATCATATTGTCCAGGCCACCCACTGAGTGCTGATTGATCTCAGCAATTTGAGGCTAACACTTCATGACATGAAAAGGGATGCTTTACTTACTTTTAGAGTTGGTTGTTTCATATAGGTGAGAACAATGTTTATGTAAGAGTATAGTTTCACATGGGTGAGAACAATGTTTATGTAAGAGTATAGTTTCAGGTGGGTGAGAACAATGTTTATGTAAGAGTATAGTTTCAGGTGGGTGAGAACAATGTTTATGTTAGAGTATAGTTTCAGGTGGGTGAGAACAATGTTTATGTAAGAGTATAGTTTCAGGTGGGTGAGAACAATGTTTATGTAAGAGTATAGTTTCACATGGGTGAGAACAATGTTTATGTAAGAGTATAGTTTCAGGTGGGTGAGAACAATGTTTATGTAAGAGTATAGTTTCACATGGGTGAGAACAATGTTTATGTAAGAGTATAGTTTCAGGTGGGTGAGAACAATGTTTATGTAAGAGTATAGTTTCAGGTGGGTGAGAACAATGTTTATGTAAGAGTATAGTTTCACATGGGTGAGAACAATGTTTATGTAAGAGTATAGTTTCAGGTGGGTGAGAACAATGTTTATGTAAGAGTATAGTTTCACATGGGTGAGAACAATGTTTATGTAAGAGTATAGTTTCAGGTGGGTGAGAACAATGTTTATGTAAGAGTATAGTTTCACATAGGTGAGAACAATGTTTATGTAAGAGTATAGTTTCAGGTGGGTGAGAACAATGTTTATGTAAGAGTATAGTTTCACATGGGTGAGAACAATGTTTATGTAAGAGTATAGTTTCACATGGGTGAGAACAATGTTTATGTAAGAGTATAGTTTCACATGGGTGAGAACAATGTTTATGTAAGAGTATAGTTTCAGGTGGGTGAGAACAATGTTTATGTAAGAGTATAGTTTCACATGGGTGAGAACAATGTTTATGTAAGAGTATAGTTTCACATGGGTGAGAACAATGTTTATGTAAGAGTACAGTTTCACATGGGTGAGAACAATGTTGTTATTTATAGCTTGCAACAGTGTTTATACAGGTGTATAGTTGACTGTTTCATAGGGATGAGAACATTTACTGTTTTATATGGGTGAGAACATTGACTGTTTCACAGGAGAGAAAAACGTTACAGCCATTGACTATTTCACATGGGTGAGAACAATGTTTATATTGATGTAGTTGGCTGTTTCACATGGGTGGGAATATTGACCGTTTCACGGGGGTGAGAACAATGTTTATATTGATGTAGTTGGCTGTTTCACATGGGTGAGAATATTGACTGTTTCACGGGGGTGAGAGCAATGTTTATATTGATGTAGTTGGCTGTTTCACATGGGTGAGAGCAATGTTTATATTGATGTAGTTGGCTGTTTCACATGGTTGAGAGCAATGTTTATATTGATGTAGTTGGCTGTTTCACATGGGTGAGAGCAATGTTTATATTGATGTAGTTGGCTGTTTCACATGGGTGAGAGCAATGTTTATATTGATGTAGTTGGCTGTTTCACATGGGTGAGAGCAATGTTTATATTGATGTAGTTGGCTGTTTCACATGGGTGAGAGCAATGTTTATATTGATGTAGTTGGCTGTTTCACATGGGTGAGAATATTGACTGTTTCACGGGGCTTAGAACATTGACTTCTTTACATGGGTGAGAGCATTGACTCTTTCACATGACTCTTTCACATGGGCGAAAAAATTGACTGTTTCACATGGGTGAGAACATTGACTGTTTCACATGGGTGAGAACATTCACTCTTTCACATGGGTGAGAACATTCACTCTTTCACATGGGTGAGAACATTCACTCTTTCGCATGGGTGAGAACATTCACTCTTTCACATGGGTGAGAACATTGACTGTTTCACATGGGTGAGAACATTCACTCTTTCACATGGGTGAGAACATTCACTCTTTCACATGGGTGAGAACATTCACTCTTTCGCATGGGTGAGAACATTCATTCTTTCACATGGGTGAGAACATTCACTCTTTCGCATGGGTGAGAACATTCACTCTTTCACATGGGTGAGAACATTCACTCTTTCACATGGGTGAGAACATTGACTGTTTCACATGGGTGAGAACATTGACTGTTTCAAATGGGTGAGAACATTGACTGTTTCACATGGGTGAGAACATTGACTGTTTCACAGGGGTGAGACCAATGTTTATATTGATGTAGCTGGCTGTTTGACATAAGTGAGGAACATGTTTATGCAGAGGTATAGTTGGTTGTTTCGAGTGTTTATGAAGGTGTTTAGTTGATTGTTTCCCATGGGTCAGAAAAATGTGTATACAGGGATATAGTTGGCTTTTTTACGTGAGTGAGAACAATGTTTATGCAGGGGTATAGTTGGTTGTTTCACGTGAGTGAGTACAATGTTTATATTGATGTAGTTAGTTGTTTTTCACATGGGTGAGACAATGTTTATACAGGAGTATAGTAGGCTTACAATGGCCCGATGCCTACTCTCGTCGTTTGCTATAGGAAGGAACGACTGGCCACCTACTGCTCGGTGCACTCAGACCTAAAAGTGTGATGGTTCTAACGCATTACAGACCTACACGTGTGAAGGTTCTAACACATCTCAGACCTACACGTGTGATGGTTCTAATACATCACAGACCTACAAGTGTGATGGTTCTATTATATCTCAGACCTACAAATGTGATGGTTCTAATACATCACAGACCTACACGTGTGATGGTTCTAATACATCACAGACCTACACGTGTGATGGTTCTAATACATCACAGACCTACAAGTGTGATGGTTCTAATACATCGAAGACCTACAAGTGTGATGGTTCTAATACATCACAGACCTACACGTGTGATGGTTCTAATACATCTCAGACCTACAAGTGTGATGGTTCTAATACATCTCAGACCTACAAGTGTGATGGTTCTAATACATCACAGACCTACAAGTGTGATGGTTCTAATACATCGAAGACCTACAAGTGTGATGGTTCTAATACATCACAGACCTACACGTGTGATGGTTCTAATACATCACAGACCTACACGTGTGATGGTTCTAATACATCTCAGACCTACAAGTGTGATGGTTCTAATACATCGAAGACCTACAAGTGTGATGGTTCTAATACATCACAGACCTACACGTGTGATGGTTCTAATACATCTCAGACCTACAAGTGTGATGGTTCTAATACATCACAGACCTACACGTGTGATGGTTCTAATACATCTCAGACCTACAAGTGTGATGGTTCTAATACATCGAAGACCTACAAGTGTGATGGTTCTAATACATCACAGACCTACAATTGTGATGGTTCTAATACATCACAGACCTACAAGTGTGATGGTTCTAATACATCGAAGACCTACAAGTGTGATGGTTCTAATACATCACAGACCTACAATTGTGATGGTTCTAATACATCACAGACCTACAAGTGTGATGGTTCTAATACATCGAAGACCTACAAATGTGATGGTTCTAATACATCACAGACCTACACGTGTGATGGTTCTAATACATCACAGACCTACACGTGTGATGGTTCTAATACATCTCAGACCTACAAGTGTGATGGTTCTAATACATCGAAGACCTACAAGTGTGATGGTTCTAATACATCACAGACCTACAAGTGTGATGGTTCTAATACATCTCAGACCTACAAGTGTAATGGTTCTAATACATCACAGACCTACAAGTGTGATGGTTCTAATACATCTCAGACCTACAAGTGTAATGGTTCTAATACATCACAGACCTACAAGTGTGATGGTTCTAATACATCTCAGACCTACACGTGTGATGGTTCTAATACATCTCAGACCTACACGTGTGATGGTTCTAACACATCACAGACCTACAAGTGTGATGGTTCTAATACATCACAGACCTACAATTGTGATGGTTCTAACACATCACATGCCCATTGCAGGTTCCTGTTTCAGAACTTGTGTTGTTGATTTTGTTTAATTATAACATGAATTATAGCATTTGTTTTATATTAAAAGTTTACGAAACACTTGATTTGTTGTACCATTTTCTGTAAACATTGGGTTGATAAGAAATCATTTTTTAAACATGGTATTCTATAATGAAACATTTTCAAAAATAGTTCATTCAATAAATTCTAAACATGTGGTTTAAAATAAGTCATCAAGTGATTATTTGGTTTTAAATAAATCAAATTGGTAAAACTATTTTTTTTTACATATTTTTTATCGTTATTATTCACATTGATAATTTAAATTATGGCATCCAACAGAACGGTTCAGAGGTTGGTCATGAAAAGGCTGCACCTATAAACTCATGGCTGGAGTCCGCCAGAAATCAGCTTCAGATCAACCTGGATAACCTCATGAAGGACATCAATGCGGGAAAAAGCAAATGCTGCGTGTGTGCTATCTGTAAGAGGTAAGTTGATCAAACCGCTTTATGGGAAATTTGTTCAACATCAATTACAGACACTTACATATCAACTATCACCCTTACTGAAGCATCCAAACATACCCATGTCCGCAAAACGACAGATAATAAACAGCATATTCACACCAACCCTATGCTATCAATCTCAAACCTGGACTTTCTCCAAATTACACCTTCGCAAAATCAACACCTGCGAAATAAGATGCCTGAGGAGAGCTGCCAACTTAACAATCCGAGACCGAGTAAGAAATGCTACTATCAGACAGACTGTGGGATCAACACCTTGTGCCACATTTATTGAAAGACAGAAGATCAAGTGGTTTGGCCATGTCGTTAGAATGCAACATCAGCAACTACTATCACTGGCCTTACATCAAAGATCATCTGCGACGAGACCACGAGGACGTCCAAGAAGAAAATGGATTGACGACATCGGAGACATTGTACAACTACACGGAATGACACTATCCAGTGCCGTCCACCGGGCGCTGGAACGCAAATTATTCCTCCCCACGACACTTGACGGCAGAAGTGGAAGATGATGATGATGATGATGATCAATTACAGATAAAATCGATTATTCATCAAATTATTCAATAAAGAAACTGCTTGTTCATGATATTATCTTACAGAAAAACGACACATCCATGACATTATTTCACAAAGAAACTGCATGGTCATAAGATTATTTCACAAAGAAACTGCATGTTCATGACGTTATTTCACAAATAAACTGCTTGTTCATGAAACTGTTTCACTAAGAAACTGCTTATTCATGGCATTATTTCTCAGTGATATTTGTAGATATGAATCGCATAGAAAACTGATTGTCCACCAAATTATCTCACAAATAAAATAGTTGTAAATGAAACACTATTTCACAGAAAAACTCGTTGTTCATGAAAATATTTCGCAGTAAAAGTTGTCTTTTGTCTTTCTCGTGAACTCTTTGTATACAATAATTACAGTGAACAGTTTAGACAAACTGGCTAGAAATATCAGCAGTCACTTCAAGGAGCATACATAATTTTCCCCTCTATGCGTTTAAACAATGTAAATCACTTATCTCCAACTATCTTGAATAAAGGGGTTACCTTAGAGCTGGGGTGAGAAACCTTTATTTCTGCCCAGGGCCATTTGGATATTTATAACATCATTAGTGGGCCATTCAAAATTATCAGCTTAAAACTTAGCCTGCTATATTTGGTCAAACATTTAATTAACTTACTTGTAATATCATATATATATATATATATATATATATATATATATATATATATATATATATATATATATATATATATATATATATAAAGAGAGAGTAAAAGAGAGAGAGAGAGAGAGAGAGAGAGAGTGTGCGAGTGAGAGGAAAAGATATAATTCATTGGCACCTTGCCGTCTTGACTGTGACTTGACAGACGATAAATTGATACATTGTGCTTCAAAAAGGCATAATAACTACAATCCATGGCGGTAGCGAATGTGGCTGATAAGGTCAATACGCGCTGTAAATGTTCGTCTACAGTGGATGCATTTGAAGAAAACATAGTCATTTCCACCATCATGCACCATATTACGTCTCACACGCTCGGTGTGTGCTTTATTGTCAATCATTTTCTCCTTTGTCTTTATTCCATTTCTGATAGTTGCCCTCCATGCAACACGTTCAGCGGTGACTTGCTCCCATTGTGCATTATCAATGCCTGTATCCATCATATCCCGCTTACACACATCTTTGTATCGTAGTACAGGCCGACCCTGAGATCTCCTACTCATCTTTAATTCACCAAAAAGATGTCCTTTGGTATTCTACCTTCATCTATCCTCCTTACATGTCCTGTCCATCTAAGTCTACGAAGACTGATCATGGAACACAAAGTCACACAACCCGACCTTCCATATACTTCAATATTTGTGATTTTGTCATGCCACTTAATACCAAATATTCTTCGCAGACACACACACACACACACACACACACACACACACACACACACACATACATATATATATATATATATATATATATATATATATATATATAAAGAGAGAATGTGCGAGTGAGAGAAAAAGAGCAAGAGAGAGCACGAGAGCAGGAGAAAAAGAATTATACACATAATTATTTATAACTTTATTTATACAGTTATACGCTAATTTATTTGTTGAGTTATAGTTAGTTTAAATATATATATATATATGTGTTTGTGTGTGTGTAAAAATTCCCCCTGCGAAGCAAGCATGATAAGACGCTTTTGATCACCAGATGGGGTACTTCTTCCCCAAATGTTTCGTCCTTTTACCTTCTTTACACTCTCTAGGGGCGGACCCATCCGGGTCATGATTCTGGGTGTCTTTCTCCAGCTGTAAGTTTTGAACTCTGTTTTGAAACTTTTGCGTTGTTTTGCACTTAAACCACACATATGTTGTGGGCTGATTGCAAGCCACCTAATCCTCGGGGAGGATAACATCATGCACTCAGTGCTTCGTGCCCTCACACATATCACAGCGCCTGACCTTCAACAGTGTCGAGCCAGCTTCTTCCCCGACCGTTTGCCTTTGTCGTCACCTCCACATTGCTGGTTTGCTACGTCATTTCTGCCATGTTGTACCCCGTACCCCGTTCACGGCTCACGGAGCTGCACTCTAGCTCCTCCTTTGGGCTGTTTGGTTGTGGGCTTGGGTTCCCCAACCCTCACTCATCTTTGTTGGGAGCAGTCTCTGCAAAACGTCTTGCACTTCCATTAGCAGATTTGCTGTTGACTGGAGGCTGAGTTTTGGCCGACATTCCTTGGTCTCGGTGGCTACAATGCTACAATGTAGAAATATTTAGCTGCAAAAGTCATTCAGTCATGAACAAGTCTATAAATTGCTTGACTGAGTTGGCTGAGAACCTCTATTCCATTGAAAGACGAAAGGCAGAAGACACCATGCACAATTTTGTATTTCCATATATTTTCCCCATTATATTGTAGTTTGTCTGTTATAATTCAGTTGTGTCTATTTTCTTTTGTTCACTCATATTATCTTGCATTTTGTGTTTGTTCAAAATGTTTAAAAACCTGTATTTTATGTACTATCCCGACCCAATTCAGGAAAACGACCGCTTGCTTCAATCCATTTTGCTGTGCCCAGGGAGGCAAGCTTTGCAAGTGTTTCTCTTGCTCTTCTGAGACAGGAAAGCTGGTAAGGTCCACGTTCATCCACTAATTAAAGTAAAGAAATGAGAATATTTGAAGACATCACAGTGAATAAACACAACAATTAACTAATGAAATAAATATGTATGGAAGTGGACCACCACAGAAATAAGTACACCAAAACATTTGAATAATAAATATATACACAATTTTGCTAGACAGGTAGCTTTATAAGTATATAAATAGTTATTTACATAAATACATTCATAGTTAAATTCAGCAGTGAAAGGAAATTATAATTCCTCTATGCTTTGAGTATCATCCCGACTCTCTACTCACTCTCTGTTGAGATGGATATGGATACTCCATCAGTTCATGTGTACTCTCCGCCCCACTAGAATGTGATAATTACTAGTTACTACTGGTTGTTTTAATCATCTTCTCAGTTCTAGAAATCTAACAAGGCATTAATACCTCCTTCCAGATCGCCTCAGTGGATAGCATCGATGACTCCAGCACTTTGGTTGAGGGGACTCAGGCAGCACAAGACCACATCAATTCTCTCATTGACAACCTGCTGGTTCTCATCAACAGCTCTTAAACGATGAATGGTGATGTGACTATATACGTAACTTCCTTGATGATGTGACTATAAATGTAACATTTTTGATGATCTGTATATAAATGTAATATTTTTATATGCTGTCAAATTAAAACTGTTATTAAACCAGACAAGTCACCATGTATTGACCCTTTTCACGACCAAAAAACTGTTGGTTTTCTTTGAAATCTGCATACGATGTATAAGGTAGACAGGTGGTTGCATGGTGATTTAGTGTAGAATGAGTCTGGAAATATAAACAGTGTTTGTTTGTTATTCATCCGATGAGTTACTTTGTATAAAATTATTCAAGAAAATTATGTTTATAGTATATACTCAGTATATGGTGAGATGCTTGTTATAAAATGATTTTATTATCTTTTGCCATATCACATATACCTGCTTGGATTTACAACAAACCAAATTCTTGCACGAATATTTTACTATAAACCAATTGTTTTCTTTCCTGAAATGTTTAAAATAATATTTTCCTACAAACTAAATCTGTGAAGATGAAGAACAATTGCTAAACAGTATAAATGTACTTTCCACAACATGAGAAACATACAAGATGACAATCAATAAGCACAGAACGGAACCAAACAAACTCAACCAGTCACCAGGCCTAGCAAATATACAAAGAAACAAGACAAAAGTAAGACAAGTTTCAGAAGTCAGACACCTAGGCTGAATGTTCGGAGGAAGGAAGATTCAACAGAGTGATAGAAATAATATGTCAACACGCAAACGGGGATTTATCAGTTTTCATCCATATTCAAACATTCAAATATTACAATGAAAGATAAATGACAAATGATAAACTGTAGTTTTTCTCCAACACCTTATCAATGTCAAACTTGCTTCAAATGAACATCCTATACCATAGAAAACTTGTAACACGCGTGAGGTGTAATGCTTGAGAAAAACACACGCAAAACCATTGTGAAATCATGCTTTAAGTATATGAAGAGGCAACAAATAAAGCGGTTCGGACATCTTCCGAGAAAGATAACTAATCAACTACCAATCACAGCATCATCATATTCAATATCAAATGGCATAGGAGTTTATGTGTCTCTATAGATCTTGGTCTTGTGTGTTCTGGATGAATTCTACTCTTGACATTTCTTCATACAAGAAAAACCATCTGAATATAACGCCAAAGGCAGTCCAAGAAAATGGATAATGAACCACAGCTGTACACTATACATGGATTGATGCGATCAAAAAAAAAGCCAACACATCTGGCCTATGAATTTATTGGTTCCCGACCCATATGCTTATAATCAAGTGTGGATTAGGACAAGAGACATCTTACACCTGTGACTAGACAATAAACAATGATTATTATATCCACTCTTGGTAATGGAATTCAATAATGAATAAAGGGCATAAATAGAAGACTTTAGGTAATATCATTTTTGAAATGACATCCTGTTCAGACAACTTTACCACTGTAGATATATCCAGCATCATGCAGCAGGTTCTATGTGCAATACCACTCTCAGCATGGCTTGTTGGTGACTCACGGTGGCTCTAAACAATGTATACTATATGCTACATGTTCATCTCCACATCACGTTATGAGCACTGCGTGTTTCACAACATGTCAACAGTATTTTTAGGTCGTAAGGTTTTTATTAGTGTGGAATAATCTTTCTTACTCTGGAGGTTGACCAATTTTGATTAGAGTCAGGCAAATGTTTTCCTCTTTGAGAATAGAGGCAGGCAGATGGTTTCCTCTTGGGGAAAAGAGACAGGCAGATGGTTTCCTCTTGGGGAATAAAGACAGGCAGATGGTTTTTCTCATGAAAAATAAAGACAATCAGATGGCTTCCTCTTGGAGAATAGAGACAGAAGTGTTTCTTCTTGTTTCTTTCTTCCCTGTCCCTTTACTATGCCCGGAGTTTAGAGGAAAATACACCATTGTATATCTGGCATAGATGTACACATAAATTGCTTTGTCTATCAGATCTCTCTTGATTGTTCCTCTTCTACAGTAGAGTGTTGAGGAAACAAGACCGTGTCATCACCTGTACACGTACCTGCCAATATGTACAGGGAAACCATCATTTGTATTTTTTTTCTTCCTCATATTTTCATCTTATTGCAGGTTGCTTGTATGCTATTTTAATTATTTTTTCTTTTTAAATAAATCTTTCAGATGACACTGTTTCGTTTGTTGTTAATATGGTGCCTTTCGAAAACAAAACACAAAAATTCAAAATCAATCAGATACAATACATTCTTCATGAAAATGACAGTAGATACGCCATTTTTATTCTCGCATATCCTATTTACAGTATATTGCTGTCAACACCAGCATTTTCAGCTGCTGTTTAAGTCTTGGCAAGTTTTACGTTTAGTAGTTTGCCATTGTTTCACATACCTTTCCGTAAGAAACCAACGCGACGAGAGCCGCTGTCACGAAAAATAAACTTGTTAGTTTCGATCGATGACAAACAAGACCCGACATTCGGCTGCAAAAACAGGCAACCCTTTGATGTTGTATAGACTGAGAAAAATAAGTCGCGTCAAAATGTCTACACCCGGTCGGCATTTTGTTAACAAGTTGTTGTTCGAGAAACGAATAATAACGCCATCCGTCTGGGAGGCGGGAGTCAGCCTTCGAAGTGATAGACGGAATGTCTGGATAGACGGCGGAGAGGATTCTGTGATGTGGGGAATTCTCTGGTTCACAGACAGACAGAACTATTGTTGTACGAGACAAAGGATTTCCCCAGATGAAAGCAAACTTGACGGCGGATTGACTCCAGTTAGTCTAAAACAAGAGGAGAATACCAGACTCTGGATTGATCAGCGTCTAGACTTTTTGGTGACGTCACTCAAGCCAGACTTAAAACCCGTTGCGGTAAACAAGTGGAGTGAGTCGACCAAGATTTCTGAAGTTTGAAGGATCGGTGCAGTTTCCGAGTTGTGTTTTAGAAAGAGACTATGGTGTCCAAGTGTTGATAATTATCGTATCGGCAGACATAGATCCAATTAGGGATTGCATAGTCTCAATTTGCAACCGGAAATAGGCATATGGTTCCACGTATGTGTGCTATGATATTCAACAGTGAAGCTAGAACACAGTTTAGAAGATGATGGCTCAGGATTTGAAGACAGAAGTTGCTGAGAGACCTCTACATTGGGCTTATACCCCAGTTGGTCTGCGGGAATCTGGCTTCTGCTGGGCAGGACATGCTGATGATACTTATGTTTAGCAAGTGATAGTTGTATCACTGAACAGTCAGACCATTATATACATATATATATATATATATATATATATATATATATATATATATATATATATATATATATATATATATATATATATAACACTGATACCAGGAACATTCATATAAATTTATAGAAATACCTGGAACATTCAGATTGTGGTGTTAATATGGGGAATCTTTACAACCAGTGACACTAGATCAATTAAGATTTCCCAAGTAACAGTGACAATAGTGTTAGAAGTCTCTGAGTAACAAACAGTTAATAACAGAGGAAATTCATAGTGTGAATTAGATTGAAGACTCTCATTAGACAGTGTTTGCCATGGATGTCCAAACATCTGGATGCCTCGAGAGATAGCGGAGAAACTCTTCACGTGACCGGAGAAGCATCACCTTGGTGAGGTTGTTTGTCTGGAATACATGGTGCTGGTGTGTTCTCAGCACATTGATGAGAATGACTATACTCCTGAACACTGATCTGAGTCTATATACACCTTAGAATATACGTCACACATTCTACACATCATACACACACACACACTTCTCCTACATATACTCTTTGCTTTAATACATTTCTTGTTTTTATTTTGTTGAAGCTAGAGTTGTCGAGTATGTTATGCTGGGGAAGAATGAGAGGAGGCATGATCAAGGGGTGAGTAAGAGTGAGAAGAAGGTGTCTTCAGATTGAGGGAGTGGTGTGGACGGAGTCTGCTGGATATCTCCAGGATAGTGATATTGAATTAAAATAAATGTGGGTGTTGATTCCCCTCACTCCAGGGATGACACTAAAATAGTAAAGAAGAACAAATAACTACCACTACATTTTTTACTTACGACAGCCGCTGCCAAATCTCGCGCAGCTGTGTTTCGTTCGTGATTATACTGGATTAAGAACAGCGCCCTTAACCCTTCGCCAGGGGGACCGGCAGATATGCCATACACATTTGTAATTTGCTGCGTTGATTTGAGTTGAGCTAAGAACCGACATCACTGCACATTCCCATACGCACTCCGTCCCCTAGTTCAACAGTCAGCGAAGAGCCATACTGCTAATCTTTCCCACCACTATCTGATTGAAAGTTCTTCTGGTCTTCCCTCTCAGTTTTGAGATTCTTCAGAACCCCTGCCGATTCCTAACAATCTCATTCTTTCCACATATGCGTTCTCAATCTGTTTCTCCACTTTCTCTCACAAGTCTCTCCCTTGTCCATAGATAATCGACCACCAAGAGGTGCATTCCCTGCCAATCTATCAGCCTATCAGCCCCCTCCCCCCACCCGCACTCCCGCATGGCCAGGGCAAAAATTCCTTACAATTCTCACAATATGTATCCTCTGAAGCGAGCTGAGCCATTCTAGACGAAACATTTCTTTCTCCAACTTAATAAGCATACTCCTTGAGTCCGAAATGAATACAATGTGTGTTGCAGTGGTCTCCTGTAACCAACGAAATGCCACTGTTACTGCTTCCACCTCCATTCTCATGCTGGATGTCGTAGTCTCATATACCAGACTCTCCTTTTTCAAGAATCGCCCATTAGCCTTAACAATGAAGCCCCAACCACTACGTCTGTTTCTCACCACTGACCCGTCGGTGTAGATGACTATCACCTTAATGTGTGTTACTCTAGATCAGTTATTGCACCTCAAATTATGTGCGGCCCGCAGCCCATTCTCTGCACTCACGACCCATTGTTACTATTACGTTGTGCCAGTCCGACATGTCTTCCGGTACTTTAACCAACTATTTTTCACGATTGATGGTCTCTAGATCACAGACCTGAGGTGAAGATTTTTCCACCTGTGCATTCCAGGACCTACCTCATCTTAATCTATGACCCTTGACCATATCCATGGTTTCATTCAAGGGGTGATCTCTATCTGCAGCAACTCTCATATACCATTTGGCTTGAAGGACTCTATGCTTATCCGCCATTGTTAGATGCGCCAGGATATGTCTCATGCATTTACAGGGTGGGCCAACAAAAAAGTGAGAACATCGTATATAAAGTAATATAATTACATCAAAATTTGTTTAATTGTATCCATAATATAAATATTGAGCACAACCCACTACTGGCAACGCCGATCGCACTCTGGTATGAACCTAAGGCCTATCCACGTCAATATGGAAGCACTATACTCGAGTTTCGCCCTCATTTGAGCTCGTCAGTAGTGCATATCCCTGACCGGATCCGGAAACAGTCCCGGATCACGCGTGTGAAGCGGGTGTGTAACCACGCGGCACACACTGGACACACCAAATTATCACAACAGAATATCACAACGCTACCCATCGTAGGCTATGCTCAAGAGAACGTATCCATAATAGCTTAACTTGATTACTCGTTTACTTACTTATCTATTTAGCCATATCATCATCATTATCTATCATCATCTTCCACTTCTGCCGTCAAGCGTTGTGGGGAGGAATAATTTGCTCTCCAGCGCCCGATGGGCGCCATTGGATAGTGTCGTTCCATGTAAGTTTACAATGTCTTTAATGTCGTCAATCCATTTTCTTCTTGAACGTCCTCTTGATCTCATCGCAGATGATCTTTGATGTAGGGCCAGTGATGGTAGTTGCTGGTGTTGCATTCTAACGACTTGGCCAAACCACTTGATGTTCTGTCTTTCAATAAATGTGGCACAAGGTGTTGATCCCACTGTCTGCCTAATAACAGCATCTGGTTTACAGACGAAAAGACATTCACCATTGCCACTCCAGTTAATTCTCAAAATGACCGTGTTTATTCCTTGGAAACAAAGAAAACGCAAGTACAGGAAAGTTGACTTTACGAGAACGTGACCATTTCAACCGTGGTATCGTGGTACCAGTTGATGTGTCTCGAATGGGGAAAACTAGTAGTATTGTGTTCGTTGGACCAGGCGCTGAAGTAAACAGTGAATACTATTGTGAACATGTTCTGAGACAAGGTTTGCTGCCTGTAATTCAAGCGACATGTGATCGCCATAACTGGACATTACAGCAAGACGGAACTCCATCTCACAAAGCCAGAAATACGATCAGCTATCCTCGTCAGGAGAATGTCAACTTCATCGAGCCAGACATGTGGCCACCAAACAGTCCTGATTTAAACCCAGTAGAGTATGCCAAGTACTACATGAGACAAATGAAAATCGTAAATTGATTAGAGAAATTAGACGTAGAAAGTTAAAATTATTTGGACATGTTATGAGAAGAAATGGATTAGAGAACTTAGTGACTACTGGCAAGATCGAAGGGAACAGACCAAGAGGAAGACCGGGGGAAAATACCTGGATGGCTTGGCCACATGGCATGGACGAGACAGGAACACTGAGCTTATCCACGACACTGGTGACCGAGTTAAATGGCGAGTCATGACCGCCCGCGCTTTCCGGCATGGCACATGATTGATTGATTGAGAGTAAGCCATATGGGGTGCTTTGCAAGAAAAAGTCTACCTTCGGCGAAAATTTACCACAGTTGAGCTGCTCAAGTTGGCAATAATCTAAGAACGGAGAAATCTGGGGCAGCGCTTTATTGGCAGTAGCATAAACGAGTGGCGTCGACGCTTGGAAAAACTCGTTGAGAAGCAAGGAGGACACATTGAACATGATTTCTGATTAGTTAAATACTTGGCAAACAAAATTACACGAAACAATATAATTAATTGAATTATATTTTTTAATAACTCGTATGCTACAAGATGTTCTCACTTTCTTTTTGGCCCACCCTGTAATTGGTGTGTCCTTTGTGCATCCCAAGGTCACATGACCGTATATGTATCCGCTCCAACCTTTCAAGTTGGCTCTTTCATACTGTCAGCAGCCTAAACCCATACTCAGTGACATAAATCATTAACTGCTGAAAGAGCCTGTAAAGCATCCACTGTTCTACCCCGGTTGCTGCCATTGCCCTCAATGCATTGTTCCCTCACAAGTCTTCACCACCAAAGCCTCCACGTGATCCTTAAACGGTGATACCCAAGTACTTAAGTTTACTCTCTCTACTAAGAGACCATCCATTCAATATAATACATGGGACATCTGCCTTCAGGATCCGGTTATCCTAGGAGTACCACACAACCTATGCCTTGTCTGGGTTTATAACTTCCTCTGCGTCCCTGAACCACTCCGCCACACTATTTACTGCCATCTGTAAGTCTACAGTCAAACTTTCCCTGTCTCTGCCCTGTCTGTACACCAGCACATCATCTGCAAATGTCAAGATTCCACCAATACCTGGCGTCTCACTAGCTGCGACTTTGCTGGTGTAGACATTAAAGGGCACTGGGGACATGGCAGATCCATGTGGAAGTCCAGGTGTGATAGTACAGGGGGTCAGAAGTATAGGAATCCATGCGCAGAGCAATTTACTCTCATTAAGAACTGCCGCAACCCATTTGACAAACCAAGGGCAGACCTCCATGTCCAACAGTGTGTGTATCAACTGATCATACCTGACTCTGTTATAGGCATCCTCCAGGTCAAGAGTTACCGCCACTGTCTCCTGTTTATCCTGGAAGCCCTCATAGACAACAAATGCAAAAGTTGCCGCATTGGCCCTGGTGTCCTTCCCAGGACGATAACTTCTGGCCGAAAACAACCAAATAAATCAATTTGATTATTGCTCGCTGGACTTTAGGCGGCCTGGTGTGCCTTGTCACTGAGAAGACATGATCGTTCGGGTTCACATGGATTGACGGACGTCAGTCGCGGCGATCGGGCAAATCTTGAGCTACAGCCTACGATGGGTGACGTTGTAACATTCTGTTGTGATAATTTGGCCGTGTCCAGCGTGGTCTAGTGGTTACACTCCCGCTTCACACGCCAGTGATCCGGAGTTTTTTTCCGGGTCCAGTCAAGAATATGCACTACTGACGAGCTCAAACGAGAGCGAAACTCGAGTCTAGTGCTTCTACATTGACGTGGATAGGCCTTAGGTTCATACCAGAATACGATCGGCGTTGCCAGTAGTGGGTTGTGCTCAATATTTGAATTTCCAAATGTTACGGGAGCCTGCGTGCTACTATCTTTTTGAGGACTTTGCAAAAGGTATTTTGCAGGGTTATGATTCTGTAACCATGAAGTCTTGAGTGATCCTTACCTGGCTTTGTGAGTGGGACCAGGTAGATGTGCAACCAATCCTATGGTATTTCTGCCGCTGTCATGCTTAGGTTGATGAATCAAGTCATCATTGCAATCTGCACTTCGGGTCAGCATGGTCGAATGGAACATAACTCTCACTCTTAAACTTCCAGTGTGCTGATGCTGAGGTAGCGGGTTCAACCCCTACACCAGTCAGTTGGACTAAAATGTTGGCTGCTCGTCCTTGACTTGTAGACGTAAATTACAAGCACCTCAGAAGTCGGAGTGGGTTTGCCTGATGGCGAAGGATATTGGTTATAAGGAAAGCTAATCCACACGCACAAATCAATCCAGTGCACTAGAAGTAGCGGACTACGTTGAGTTCAAAGTGAGCACATGTTGATAATAATTAGATATACTTGGATACAATATTATATATAACATTACGAGGGCGAGTCAATAAGTAAGTCACACAGTTATGTGGGATGGCAGGTAAATGTAGTTGGTGACAGCAATTATAACAGAGTAGGCTGTTATACGGGGTTTAGTTAGGTGGCACGGCGTGCAAGGGGAAAAAGACAAATAGCTGATTCACGCGTGAACACCGTAGCTAGGTAGTTAAGGACGCTCACGTGCTTACGTAGAAGTAAATAGGGGAGCAGTTACCACCCAGCGGCCAAGCCAGCAAGATGTATCTACATTTATAGTCAGTGTATTCATTTTCATATGACTTGAAGAATCTCACAATAAACTGAGTCATTTCCAATCATCTTTGGCTTGACTTCCTCCATTCAGTTGCCTTTGTGCTTCACTGTTACAGAAGCCATACTGGTGCTGCGACGTTTTCAAAACTGGGTTGTCGAAGAAAATAAATAACATCGACACGGTAAGAAACGTTTTTTGAACACACGTTACTGAAAATGGAGGATGTTACCACAACATTCTCCTTGTTTATTTGGAAATACACAGCAGCTGCAAGCCAAGCCAGCTCGGCATTTTGCTGAATCGATCGTTGTGAACTGTGTGAAGGTCAGGAAGCTGGTTCAAAGTCAAGCTTTAATTCAAGTCGGCCATTGTTGAAAACTCAAAGTCAAGCTTCAATTCAAGTCGGCCATTGTTGAAAACTCAAAGTCAAGCTTCAATTCAAGTCGGCCATTGTTGAAAACTCAAAGTCAAGCTTCAATTCAAGTCGGCCATTGTTGAAAAATCAAAGTCAAACTGCAATTCAAGTCAGACGTTGTTACTGTTAAAGGCCGCTCCAACTCAGCCTCTACAACGCTGAATGTTACTCAAGCTTGAAGAAACGTCAACTTGTTTTAATAACGCTCAGGTCATGAAGATTTTTCTCACAATATGCGATCCAGCCGCATTGGGCCCCTCTGAGGCGGTTGGGCATAATGGTTGCCGACTCTGCTAAAGAGGATAGCCTATTTCACTCGTCTTGTTTGACGACCAAAGTTGAGCTCGAAACGTTTTCAAGTCAAAACGATACATTTTGTGCCCATCCACGGGTGAAGTCAGAAGTCAGAAGTTGCCCATCCACGGGTGAAGTCAGAAGCCAGAAGTCAGAAGTTGCCCATCCACGGGTGAAGTCAGAAGTTGCCCATCCACAGGCAAAGCCAGAAACCAGAACCCAGAGGTTTTCCGGGAGCGAAACTGAGACAGAACGGAAGCAAATAAGAACACTTGTCGGTTGGAAAGTATAGACTTTATACGCCACGTTGTATCTTTAACGTATAATTGAGCGTAAAAATTATATTGATTATATGTAATTATAACATTGTAATTGCTCAATATTATTATTGATTGATGTAATTAGGGTATTTAACAAAGATATTAAAATAGCACAGGATGAGGCTTCGTTGACACAAGTTTTGGGTGGAGTAGGTAGAGCAATATGCAGACTTAATACAGCAATAAAACAGCAAGGGGTAGGTACAGACATTGAAAAATTTAGTGACCAAGCAAGAGATTTTAAGAAATGGATGACAGCGATAGTAAAACATGCCTTCTTGGTAGGAGCCACGGATAAAGAAAAGAAAAAAATTGCTTCCAGGCCACCATAACACCAGTATCGGACCATATTAGGAGGAAATTAGAAACGGGAGTGGAAGAGACTTGGGAACATTTTAAAGATGATCTAGCTAATAAATACGCGGAGATCACAGATATTCAGCACGCATTTTCAGTGCTGAGACAATCTAGGCAGAACAATGGAGAAAGTGTGCAACTATATAGTGATAGGTTAATTAATCTAGCTGAGGAGGCGTTTCTAGGACAGAACGTACAGGGTGAAGAGGTAGAAAGGATGCTAGTTGGAATATTCGTTGATGGAATAAAGTAGGATGGACTTAAATTTAAGCTTATTAGGGAAAATCCCGCAAGATTGTCACAGGCTGTGGATATAGCCATACAAAAGAAAGTTTGAGAAGGAGATTTAGACTAAGGGTAGGAAGAAACATAGGAAGCAGTAGAGAAGATAGAATTGAGGAACCTATGGAGATAGGACAAGCAAGGTACGGATGGAGAAGACGGGGAGAAATACAGACACTTGCAGGGAAATAATACGAAAGTAATCAAGATAGAGGAAGACAAATGAGAAATCCTATAAGAGAGACAGTAGCTAGTACAAATATGGTCTGTTGGAATTGTGGACTAGAGGGACACTAGCTTTAGATTTTGTAGGCAACAGACGTGCTCAGGTTAGTGCACAGAATAGGAAGTGTAATAGTAGACCAAGTAGGAATTTTGAGATAGGCAAGAGAATTTTGCAAGCATCAGGAACGTCAGGGAAACTGGCATCCCACTTACTGAGTAGGACCTGCGGTAGGAGGGAAAATAAAAAGGTCCTAAGAATTAAGGAATATGTCGATTACCCGAATAACAAGTATAGGAGGACAAGTAGAAATAGAGAATATAGAAAGTGGTCTCAACTCGGAGAGATAAAACAGTTCTCGGTGAATATGACTGATCCCAGTTCATGCATTATAGAAATAGGAAAATTTTAGAATTAGAACATTGATTGATTCGGGAACTCAAGTCAGCGTGATAAAGGAAAAATTCTTATATCGCATATTAAAGAATTTCAGAATATTTAGGAATCAGGACAACCTTCACTCTGTTACCGGACAAAATTTAGAGGTGATTGGTCAAACGATGATAAACTTTAAATTAGGAGGGATAAATGTGAGACACCTTTTCCATGTAGTCAAAGATTTAAGTAGGAACATGATCCTAGGTAGGGATTTCTTACTGAAAAATGGGGTAAGACTTTATTTTGACTTACATAAGTTGAGATTTCAAGATGTGTATGTAGATTTAGAGGAGGATATGCACGTATCGGCACTGGTCAGAGTAAAAACATCCATGACTTTAAAACCACAGACGGTCAATCTGATACAAGCAAAAATAAAAAAATCCTTATTTTTCGATAGGACAAACAGTTACAGTAAAAGAGTTAGAGAGAGAGAGATAATAGATGAACCAGGGTTAGAGGTCACAGATGGAATAATGACGCTAGACAGACACTTCAGTTTTCCAGTAATGATTTTTAACAACACAGGTTAGGAGATTAAATTGTATAGAGGGTGTGTGATTGCTAAAATAGCACATGATCCTAACAGCATATTAACAACAGTTAAAGAGGAATTGACAATAAATGAGTATCCAGAAATCCCCATTAAAAGAAATAATACCAGAAATAGAAGTAGAGGAAGTTGGAAAAGACGGAATGATGAATTGATCCATGCATTCAGAAAACATCCATCTCAGGTACATTCAGTATACAAAACAACGTCATTCTTGAAGAGGGAACAAGAGTTATTATCACAATTGAAAGCTCCGCAAGAATATAAGGAAGTATTAGAAGAGTTAGTGAGAGAAAACCAGGATGTTTTTGCCATTAATGACTTGGAGTTGGGTAAGACCAAGACAGTTACTATGGAAATAGACACAGGAAATCATCCACCAATCAGTTTGAAACCATATAGAACTCCTCTAAGGAATAGAGAAATTGTAGAAAAAGCAATAGAAGATATGCTAAAAGCAGGAATAATAACAAGATCCAAGTCAGAATGGTCATCTCCGATCGTCATTGTGACCAAGAAGGACGGTAGTCATAGGTTCTGTTGCGACTACAGGGCCTCGAACAAAATCACCAAGAATGTAGCTTATCCATTGCCGGTGATTGATGATATTTTGGGGCTACTTAATGGGTCTACCTTCTTTACTACGCTAGACGCAAGGTCAGGATTTTGGTGCATCCCCATGTCGCCAGATGCTCAGAAGAAAAGTGCTTTCTGTAATCACGCAGGTTCTTACGAATTTCTACGTATGCCATTTGGGGTCAAGACAGCCCATTCTCATTATATGTTATTAATAAATCAAGTATTAGAAGGCATGCAAAAGTTCGCATTGGCGTACATAGACGACATTTTGATCTACACAGCAGGAGACGTACAAGACCACCTGAAATATGTAAAATCAGTATTTGATAGGCTAAGATTACACGATGTTAAATTGAAACTCAGTAAATGTGAATTTCTAAAAACAGAATACTAAGTATTTGGGGTACATCATCGATAGAGAAGGAATTAAACCAGATCAGGACAAAGTGAAAGTCATTGGAGAATTACCTGCTCCGACCAATGTGAGGGAATTTAGGGCTTTTATCGGTATGTGTGGGTACTATCGTCGGTTCATTCCAAATTTCCCACAAATAGCAGAGCCCATCACACAACCTGACTTGCAAATACGCAAGATTTAAATGGAATGAAGATTGTCAGAAAGCATTTGATTTTTTGAAAAATAGTTTAACAATAGTTCCATTATTGGCACATCCAGATCTAAACAAACAATTGATTTTATATACAGATGCTTCAGATAATACCATAGGAGCATGTTTAACGTAACCATATGAAGGAAAATACTCAGGAATACCAGGAGTTAAGAACGAAAGACCAATCTACTTTCTGTCACACAAACTTAGTAAGTCTACAAAAAAAAGTGGGCGACGGTGGAAAAAGAGGCATACGCTATACACTATGCCCTACAGAAACTAAATTATTACTTACATAACGCCAATTTCATTATTAAAACTGATCACATGCCATTAAAGTCTTTACTAGCGGCTCCAGTACAAAACAGGAAAATACAAACATGGGCGTTGAATTTGCAAGGTTATAACGCAAAAGTAGAGTACATGTCAGGAAAACAGATCACCTGTGCCGATTTATTGTCCAGAATCCCGTATCCAGAGATGTCTGAGAATACTGAAGATGAGGGTGAACCAGAGATAGACGACCGAAACTGGCAGGTAAATATACTAGATTCGGCCACATTGAATAGAGAAACTTTTGGAAGCTCACAGACAGAACAAGAATCTGAACCAATAGCGGAAGATCCACAATTACTGCATTTTAATATGAAGGAAGAACAGGAATTGGATCCGAAAGTAATAGAAATAAAACGGAAGTTGAAAGAAACAGGTGAAAACAGTTTTAAGAAAAAATTTTTAGAGTTGCAGGAAGACAATCAGTTATATTATGTGAGTGAAAAAGGTGAGGAATTGAGAAAATACATTCCGAAACATTTAGAAATTGAGATTTTGAAGGCATATCATGACGAGAATGGTCATCTTGGTCGTGACAAGTTATTTAAAGCTCTCAAGAATAAATATTACTGGCCGAACTTATTTAAAAGCATTTACAAATATGTTGACGCATGTGAGAAATGTAGGTTAAGAAATATGAATACAATTAAATGTCCCTTACAAGAAATTGATATTCCTCAGTTTCCAATGCAGAAAGTGAGTTTAGATATTTCAGGTCTTCATCCTAAAACGTTATCAGGGAATGTATATCTACTTCATATCGTGGATTGCTATAGTTTATGGCCAGAGGTATATCCAATTCCAGATAAGAGCGCTGATTCTATTATTAATATTTTTCTACAGGAATATATATCAAGATTTACTTGACCACATACAGTACTCACAGATAATGGAAAGGAGTTCGTAAACAAGAAGTTTGAGAAATTATTACAAGATTTGAATATCGCCCACATAAAAACTTCTTATTATAGACCTTCCTCAAATGCGAAAAATGAGAGACAACATCGGACATTATACAATATACTAGCAAAAAATGTAGAGGAACATGATAGGGATTGGGATCTTTACTTGGGACCTGCACTAGGGGCGATACGAACACACCAAAATGAAGGGACAGGTTTTTCACCATTTTACTTTCTACGCGGAAGAGAACCAGTACTCCCAATTGACAATATGTTAAAACCTAGACGAAAATATATGGGGGAGGATTTTCAGGAAATGATTTTACAAGAAATGCACAAAGCACATGTAAGGTTGAGAAGCAATATAATTAAAGCCAGAGAAAGACAGAAAAAGTACGCAGATAAAAATACACAACTACAAGAATTTAAAGTAGGTGATAGGGTTTACTATAAGAAACATAGAAGAAACTCCAAATTTGATGCTCATTGGATTCCAGGATATTACATTTTAGAAAAGCTAGGTCCAGTATCATATAGTATCAAGAACCAAATTACAGGACATGTGGCACGTTCACATGTGGAGCATTTAAGACGAGATAATGAGGATAAGGGAGATGATAATAATAATAATTATTCGGAAGGGTTATACTCAGATGGACAACTCGTCAGACGAGTTAAATATGCGATACCCTCGGATTTTGGAAAAGAACTGGTACAAAAACAAATAATAACAACACCATTTTACGACGAAACTTGTGAACAAGCGGAAACAATACCGAAAACTCTTATGAGAGAAGAAAATAATACGTATGATGGTTATAATAGTGTTGAATCTATGGAGGAGGAAGTAACCACTCCGTTTAAGAATACCAGACAAGCAGTGAAAAGGAGGATAGATAGACAAAAAGAAAGAGAAGTTAAAAGACAAAAGAGAATTAGAGAAAGTTCATCAAGTGACGAGGATATGCCACTGTTAGAAAGGTCATTAAGAAACCAAGATAGACAGATTAGGCTGGATATAGAAAGAAAAAAATTAGAGGCCGCCAGCAATGTAAATACAGAAGAACAAGAAATGGATGAAAAATCAGAGACTGACGGAAATAGTGGTATGAAGGAAGATATTTTAAGCTCTCTTCAGGGAAATGAGGACATTGATGTAGAGATGGCACTTATAGAGAAAAATCTAGCATTATTGAAGAAGTGGAGATATGGCAAATAGATTGATAAGAAATACTCTGCAGATAGCAGGAGATAAAATTGTTGTTGATTTAATGATGGTTTGGCATATAGCTGATTGTATTAAGATTTGTATAGTATCGTAAGTGGTATAAAACAATACCTGTAGTTCACAGTGCAGATAAATGTTAAACTTGTTGTGGAGTAGTGGAATAGACATGACTTGTGTTTTTTGTAGTGAATAGATATATATTACTCATTAGTCCGTACAAGCGACTAATGATGTTTGATTACAATAAGTAATTTTGCTTGAACATGATTATTATTTTGTTATTATGCATATGATGTGGGGATAAAAGGATGTTAATTTAAAAAGGGGGGGGGGGGGAGTGTTTTGTTATAATTTACGATTGTTTATCATGTTCAATCGTTTTGCATTGTTAAATATTAAGTATAGAAATTTTTAAGTTGTTAGAACTTGTTGGAAAAATAGTTACCAGTTGGTCGCTCTGAGTAAAGACAGCGTTAATAGAAACACATGGATGTGGGGGTTGAAATAAGAGCTGCATTAGACAGCGTTAATAGAAATACATGGATGTGGGGGTTGAAATAGAGCTGTATTAGACAGCGTTAATAGAAATACATGGATTGAATGCCATGTTGGATTATGGGAGGAGAGTGGTTTAACTCAAAAAGGGGGCGGCTGTGCTTATCAGCATAAAATAAACATATTGGGAATAAGTATGTTCAGAGTAAACGAACATGGGCAATAGTAATTGGGGGACGCTGTGGTTACAGCTATGAAAGAAGAAGTGGAAATCAGAATATAGAAACACTAAAGCATGGAGGTTGGGAAGGTGTGTTACAGATAGATACTAATAACAAGGGGGAAAGTGCAGTCATATATTGCTGGCTGTTAGCAGCGCAAATAATACAGTTTGGAGAGTAGAATAATATTTTTTAATACTGAGCGTAGAAGGGTGGAGTTTTAGATCGACGTAACTTTTGACAAGAGCATTTATTATTAACAAAAATGAAGATTAGCAGATTATATGATTTGGGTTTTTGAAAACTTTATTTTATAAAGTTTTGAGACTGCATGGGAGATAAATGTGATAAATATGACTACTTCTTACTACTTTATATTCTTCGGTGCGCACCAACCACTTTCCTGTCTATCCTGTGTTGTTGATGTTAGTGAGAGTATGATAAGTTGTAGAAATACATAAGAATCTTCAATGTTTGTTAACCATAATTTCGATCGACATTTTATCAATGAAATGAAGCGGGTTGCTTTGCGAAGAGTATTATAAGATGAGCTTTTGTGATATAGACTTACGATATGTAAATAATATATGTGGATATTATAACGAAGAAGAAGTATAAGGTATGGGTCGTGGCGGCTGGCTATAAGATAAATTGTTGGGATAGAGAGAGGTGTTCCAGGTTAGAGTTAGAGGTATATGAATTTTGTAGTTGGGAGTTGAGATAGGTTCAGATTGTTTGGTGCAAGATATGTAAGCGGATTGCTTATGATTTTACAGAAACGAAGAAGAAGTAATTGTGTGGGATTATTTGGTTAAGTGTCTTGTGGGGTCATAGATTTGGGGTAAATGAGTTGTGGAATTAAGACTTTTCGGGGAAAAGTCTTGTTAGGGTAGAAAGGTAATATAACAGAGTAGGCTGTTATACGGGGTTTAGTTAGGTGGCACGGCGTGCAAGGGGAAAGAGACAAATAGCTGATGCACGCGTGAGCACCGTAGCTAGGTAGTTAAGGACGCTCACGTGCTGACGTAGAAGTAAATAGGGGATCAGTTACCACCCAGCGGCCAAGCCAGCAAGATGTATCTACATTTATAGTCAGTGTATTCATTTTGATATGACTTGAAGACTCTCACAATAAACTGAGTCATTTCCAATCATCGTTGGCTTGACTTCCTCCATTCAGTTGCCTTTGTGCTTCACTGTTACACAATATCCAAAGTGAAAATTATAGAGGAATATCACTACTGTCCACAAGCTATAAAATACTATCCGCAGTATTTCTAAATAGACTAAAACCATATTCAGAAGACATATTAGGTGACTACCAGGCGGGTTTTAGACAAAATAGATCAACAATAGATCAGATATTTATCTTACGACAAATAGCCGAGAAAAATTGGGAATATAAAAGAGATCTCCATAACATTTTTGTGGATTTTGAAAAGGCTTATGATAGTGTCCATAGGAATAGTCTATTAAATGCTATGCAGGAATTTGGAAAACCAAGGAAGTTAATCAACATGACCAGACTATGCATGAAAGATACTTATAATATAGTAACATATAAAGGCAGGAAATCAGACCCTTTCCAAATAACATCTGGCTTGAAACAGGGTGATGCACTATCGCCGCTACTCTTCAATCTGGATCTAGAGAAAGTTGTAAGGAAGGTAAAGGAGGAATGTGATATTGGAGGAACATCCAAGCTGCTTGGTTGTGCAGATGATATAGATATTATAGGGCAAAATGAACAAAAGACATTGGAAATATTGACTCACTTAAAGGAAAAAGCAGTGGCGTCACTGGGGTTGGTGTCACCCAGTGCGGTAAACTCTTGGTGTCACCCCTCTAGACTTTCACCATGGTCTTCTTCCGAGTGTTCCTGTACCATATATAATCGCATATAGTAATGTTTGTAAAATAAGTCAAAAAGTTCATAAGGACATAAGAAAGAAAACAAATTAAACAATATAACTTCAATACTTCAGGTAAAACATAAATAAAGAACTTCGACAAACTCGGACAAAGTTAAATTTTTGTTATTTTGCTATGTCTGCTTTGTCAAATTTGCAATTTTTTTATTTTGGTGTCACCCCTTGATGGTGTCACCCGGTGCGGCCCGCACCCCCGCACCCCCCTAGTGACGCCCCTGGGAAAAAGCCCAACAGATTGGGCTGGTTATCAACCAAGATAAGACATAATATATGGCAATTTCAAGAGATGGAATGGCTAAAAACTCTGGCCACATACAAATAGATAATATGACCATTAAAAGAACGGAAACATACAAATACCTGGGTACAATCTTCAACCGCTCCAACATCATAAGGGAAGAAATACAAACTAGAATCAACTCTGGAAATAAGATATACTATGCACTACAACATCTACTAAAATCAAATGCGCTATCTCGTAACACCAAAATCACAATATACAAAACACTGATCAGACCAGTTGTGCTGTATGTCTCTGAAACCTGGAGTACAACGAAAGGAGACGAAGCCTTGTTACAAACCTTTGAGAACAAAATTTTAAGACGCATCTTTGGACCCATTAGGGATACACAAAGTGGAGAGTGGAAAATAAGATGTAACAAAGACATTTATGATCTGTTTAAGTCCCCGCTAATCACTGGTATCATGAACGCTAATAGACTACAATGGCTGGGGCATATAGAAAGAATGGAAGATAATAGGGAAACAAAACTCGCTTACACTCAGGAAATAAATGACCGTACACCCCGAGGTAGACCAAGAAGACGGTGGAGAGATAATACATATACAGACCTACAAAGCACTTGGAATCAACGACTGGCAAGAGAAGGTCCACCAGAGAGACGAATGGAGACGGATTGTATCTGCAGCAAAGAACCTCATTGGCTCGGAACGCTGAACAAGAAGAAGAAGACAGCAATATCGAACTTTACATTCCCGTTCGTCAGGTCGCGCTATGTGTCTCGTGCACATGAGCAGCGCATAAACAAAATGGCACTGTACTTACGGAGTGTACAACCAAAGAAAATCGTGCTGTTGTGCGTTTTTTTTGGGGGGGGGGGGGGGCAAAAGGACTGCCTGCAAAGGGCATTCATAAGGAAATGCTTCCTGTTTATGCTGACTAATGTTTGTCCCGTTAAACGATGCATAGCTGGGTAGACAAATTTTCTCAAGGACGCGAATGACGCCGAAGTTGAATGCGAAGTGAAAACGTGGTTTAGAAAACAGAGCACGCAATTCTATGCAGTTGGTCTGGAAGGACTGATAAAACGATGGGATAAGTGCATCAATGTTGGTGGAAATTATGCCGAGAAATAAAGGGACAATGTATGTATAAAAATAAACTGGTTTCAAGTTTTTGTCATATTTAGTTATTTTTCTACATCCATCTGTGACTTACTTATTGACTTCCCTTCGTAACATATGTCAATTGGAAATAATAACACGTATTACTGGAACTATTTGATAAAATACAGCAGAAATGATCATACTTGTTGTTGTTGACTTATACAGTTGTTATTGCTACAGACCCGCAAGTTTATTATATCAGGAGGTTAATAAGCATGCGCACGCACACATATGCATGACACACACACACACACACACACACACACACACACATATACACACACACACACACACACACATTCATACATATGTGTGCATGACATACGAGACACAGAGAATTCCAGATACATATACACAGAGACGAAACAGAGATACAGAAACACAAAGACACACACACACAGACACCTACATATAGACACAGAAAATAAACACAGACAAATACACATACAGACACACAGATACGCACACACACAAGATCCAGAAATACTATACAGAGACAGAAGCACACACATATCCTCAACCTCAACATATGTGTCATAGTGGGTTGGCTGATCTGTGGACGTGTGGTGTGTAACTGGGTGTTCTACCACTCTGACACCAGACAACAGGCACACCAGACAACATGCACACCAGACAACAGGCATACCAGACAACAGGCACACCAGACAACAGATACACCAGACAACAGGCACACCAGACAACATGCACACCAGACAACAGGCACACCAGACAACAGGCATACCAGACAACAGACACACCAGACAACATGCACACCAGACAACATGCACACCAGACAACAGGCACACCAGACAACAGGCATACCAGACAACAGGCATACCAGACAACAGGCACATTAGACAACAGGCACACCAGACAACAGGCACACCAGACAACAGGCACACCAGACAACAGGCACAACAGACAACAGGCACAACAGACAACAGACACACCAGACAACAGGCACACCAGACAACAGGTACACCAGACAACAGACACACCAGACAACAGGCGCAACAGGCACACCAGACAATAGGCACAACAGGCACAACAGACAACAGGCACAACAGGCAACAGGCACAACAGACAACAGGCACAAAAGGTACACCAGACAACAGGCACAACAGACAACAGGCACAACAGACACAACAGACAACAGGCACAACAGGCACACCAGACAACAGGCATAGCAGACAACAGGCACACCAGACAACAGGCACACCAGACAACAGGCACACCAGACAACAGGCACACCAGACAACAGGCACACCGGACAACAGGCACACCAGACAACAGGCACACCAGACAACAGGCACAACAGGCACATCAGACAACAGGCATACCAGACAACAGGTACAACAGACAAAAGACACACCAGACAACAGGCACACCAGACAACAGGTACACTAGACAACAGGCACATCAGACAACAGGCACAACAGACACACCAGACAACAGGCACAACAGGCACAACAGACAACAGGCACAACAGGCACACCAGACAACAGGCATACCAGACAACAGGCATACCAGACAACAGGCACACCAGACAACAGGCACAACAGGCACACCAGACAACATGCACACGAGACAACAGGCATACCAGACAACAGGCACACCAGACAACAGGCACAACAGACAACAGGCACACCAGACAACAGGCACACCAGACAACAGGTACAACAGACAACAGAAACACCAGAACCCAGGCACATCAGACATCAGGCACACCAGACAACAGGCACACCAGACAACAGGCACACCAGACAACAGACACGCCAGACATCAGGCACACCAGACAACAGGCACACCAGACAACAGGCATGCCAGACAACAGGCATGCCAGACAACAGGCACGCCAGACAACAGGCACGCCAGACAACAGACATACCAGACAACAGGCACACCAGACAACAGGCATACTAGACAACAGGCACGCCAGACAACAGACACACCAGACAACAGGCACGCCAGACAACAGGCACACCAGACAACAGACACACCATACAACAGGCACACCAGACAACAGGCACACCAGACAACAGGCATACTAGACAACAGGCACGCCAGACAACAGACACACCAGACAACAGGCACGCCAGACAACAGGCACACCAGACAACAGACACACCATACAACAGGCACACCAGACAACAGGCATACTAGACAACAGGCAGACCAGACAACAGGCATGCCATACAACAGACACAACAGACAACAGGCACACCAGACAACAGGCATACTAGACAACAGGCACACCAGACAACAGGCACACCAGACAACAGGCACGCCAGACAAAATACTCAAGGCAAAAAGAAGAATATAAAGGCAGCTTTATTCAATTTACAAATTGTAACATTGAAAAACAACAAGTTATTTAATTTATCAACTATAGGACGCTTTTGTTTCATTCACCATATGCTTAGTTTAAGACTGAAACACTAGACGCCCTAAACATGAACAGTTAATTATGACCATTCCCTGACTGTTCTATAATATATATGTTTTAGAGACCTGATCTTTCCAGTCATAATGTAAGGTAACAAAAATTAATATGCACGCAAACAAATTATGCGTCAATAGCCTTCATATCATCTTTGTTGGGCATACATCATGCAAAAAGATACAATAATGGTATAATTCTATTTCAAAGAGCCACAATTTATGTGATTTGTGTGGTTTTGTTTGTGTATGGCTGGGGAAGATTATATCAACTCCACTGCACCATCACAGGTATGTGTAAATATATTCTTAATGACATTGTTAGTGACCAGGGCAGATTTACAGTAAAGGTAGCTACATAGCAAACACTGAGCTTGGGGTGTCAAGTGTTTGTTCTGTAGATATTCTAGGCCATGGCACATGAGGTGCAGTGGCCAGTTCCCTTTCTCATCACATTTTCTTCCCAGACAATTCTGAGAACACTCTAAAACTTGTCTGTATCTGGAGTTAAACAAACCCTGGCCAAATTAAGGAGATCTCATCCAAGAATGTTAACCTGGCAACTCAACACATCATGTGTGTTTAACTCAAGTGTGTGAGAAGATATCTTGTCTCGTTTCCCTCATCAACCTAGTGAAGGAGCGACAATGGAAGTACAGAGACAGAATGTTCAAAATACAGCATTAACAAACCATACATAAATTCAGCAATGAGGAATACAAACATAAATGTTTACTTCAACATCCCTTCTTTGTGACCACAAATGATGATGATAATATTAATGGTGATGACAGTGGTGATCATAAAGATAACATCATTCTCATATCATCATCTCATCTTGTTCCTCTTGTACATTGCGGTGTCGAAGTAAAGCATAAACAATGAGAGAGCGCTTATTTATGGGCTTCATATATCGAGATTCCTATGGACTCTGCTATTCCCTCTGTCCATCGTTTACATGGTCAGCCTCTTCTTTTGCTTCCATTTGGTATGTACGTCATTGTTTGTTGTGGTATGCTGTTAGTTGGTAGTCTAGTTGTATGGCCAAACCATTTGACTTGCTGTTTTCTAATGAAATCTGGCGTTGCTATAACCCCCACTTTAATCCTGATTTCTTCATTTCTGATTTTCTTTCTTCCAGGTACACTGAGTATTCTTCTCAGAAATCTTATTTCAGTTGTTTTAATATTTCTTTTCTCTTTTTCTGTTATTGTCCAGGTTTGGTATTAGTAGCATAGAGTTGGTTGGAAGATTGTGTTGTATAGTGTTATTTTAGTATCTATTGGTGCCATTTGTCCAATGAGTTGGTTTGCCTTACTGCATCTATATTTGATCTAGTCTTCTGATTTAAGAATAACAAGATCATGATGTGTACATCCAAACATGCAGTGGTGTATCTTCCATGACATTTATCAAAAACACATACAGCAAATGAAAACTGTTGACAAGACTCCACAGTTACTGTGATTGTATTTGATTACAAAAAGCCAACAATAAATAAATAAACCCATGGTTATGTACACATGCTGTCAACATTGTAGACAATTTATAAACACAGTTATGCCATTTATAAAGCCATTCTTGGCATATTGGCAACATGGTGTTAGGCCCAATTTAATTAAATTTCGATGACTCAACAACACATGAGCAGGTGATATGCTCGAAAACATGCAGACCACCTTTATTTCTCAAATAATTTGTGCTTATTTCATGAAGCAGAACTACCCCAAGCCGTACTGGCTGAGAAAATACTTCTCTAATATTGGGTATTGTGCACCAAGTCACCGTGACAGTAAATTAATGGACTAGTAGAAATTGTATCTACATCATATTTATAATACATATGATATGTAGATAGTTGATAACTATGACATGAGACATGACAGACACTGGGGTAGATATGCCACCAAACATGACAGTCAGTGGTGTAAATATATAGTTAATTGTAAATATGTCACCAGACATGACAGTCAGTGGAGTAACTATGACACCAGACATGACAGTCAGTGGTGTAAATGTGACATGAGACATGACAGTCAGTGGTGTAAATATGACACCAGACATGACAGTCAATGGTGTAAAAATGACACCAGACATGACAGTCAGTGGTGTAAATATGACACCAGACATGACAATCAGTGATGTAAATGTGACATGAGACATGACAGTCAGTGGTGTAAATATGACACGAGACATGACAGTTAGTGGTGTAAATATGACACTAGACACGACAGTCGGTGTAAATATAAAGACAATTGTAAATATGACACCAGACATGACAGTCAGTGGTGTAAATATGACACCAGACATGACAGTCAGTGGTGTAACTATGACACCAGACATGACAGTCAGTGGTTGTAAAGATGACACCAGACATGACAGTCAGTGGTGTAAATGTGACATGAGGCATGACAGTTAGCTGACAGAACACTGCCAACCATCACTGTGGGGAAACAAATACTCAGGCGACTGTGTGAGTAGAGTTACCAGTCACAGGAATGTAGACACAGAATGCTAAATTATATCACTCAGCTTGTCCCAGGTGACTGCTATCTTGAAATAATAACAATTAAGGTCTGAAGGAATAACGGTTAACTGTCAGAGGCTGAAGGAAGTAAAGTAACATGTCACAGAATTACTGAAAGTAATGAGAACAGAGTAATAACTTACTAATAATTGCCTGGAAGTGATGGAGTTAAAGTAATATGTCAAAGAGTTACTCAAAGTAACAAGAACAGAATAATAACTTACTCATAACTGTTAACTAATAACTGTCTGAAACTGAAGGAGGTAAAGTAACATGTCAAAGAATCACTGAAAATAATGAGAACAGAATAATAACTTACCAACAACTGCCTGGAATAGAAGCAGTTAAATTAACACGTCAAAGACTTACAGAAAATCACAATGAGAACAGAGCAATAACTTACTAATAACTGTCTGGAACAGAAGGATTTAAATAACAAAAGTGGTATATATTTTAGTCATATAATGAGTAACACACACTGTATGGTCAATTCCTTGGGACTGAATGGGTTAACAAAGAAATGAAGCTAATGAAGTTAGAATCACTAAAATTGATTTGGTGATTTACAAACACGCAAGCAGTTATCTGTTACAAGTAGCAAAGAGTCTTTCGACATACTTGTAAATATTATAAATATGTCACCATTCAGTGCAGTCAATGTATAAATATACAACATTAGTATAAATATACATAATAGTTTATAAATATAACAACACAGTGGAGACATAAACAGTGTATATACATATGTTCTCATTATTAGCACTTTCTTACAGATTTCTTTCTTCGTTTCTAATCAAATTCAGCAATATAATTCTCTGCTGTAGTCCGACCTGAGAACATCCATGCGCTAATAGCAAAAACAAAATAAACCAGCAAACAGAAAAACACACAAGCATAAAACTTGCAATACCGGTATCAATAACACAATGGAATCTAATCATACAAGAGCACAGTGTTAAATTTCAGTTCCTTCATTTGTCAACAGTTTCAATCAGCTTAACTTTTCATATAAATAATACAAAATGGGTTCAGAATGTTTGTTAAAATGCAACAAATTAATTCATAAAAATTGAGCTTTGGTCAAAGAAGCACATATAGCTGCCTGTGAAGAATAAGAAATATTTGGCAATGTAAGCGATGACTTCTTTAGCATATTCTGTAAAATTTAAAAAATATGTTGATCAGTTGCTTCATACATGACCAATAGACTGTTAGTGTTTTTCAGCGTGATATGTAGAGTGAACAATGGGTTTATGATGAAACAAAAACTGTTTGGTACAGAATGAGCCACAAAACAAAATCTTATTGGTATAGAATGAGTCACAAAACAAAAACTGGTATGGAATGAGTCACAAAGCAAAAACTGTTTGGTAGAGAATGAGTCATATAACAAAAAACTGTTTGGTAGAGAATAAATCATATAACAAAACCTAATTCGTATAGAATGAGTCACAAAACATAAATTAATTGGTATAGAATGAGTCACAAAACAAAAACTGTTTGGTACTGAATGAGTCACAAAGTCAAAACTGTTTGGTATAGAATAAGCCATTATACCAATAAAAAATTGGTAGAGAATGAGTCACAAAATGAACACTTTCATATTTAAAAAAAGATAAAGATAGTCTAAAATTAGATACTACCATTGTGGTGTGAAGTGTTAGGCCTTGACGTATTTGAAGTATGACATATATGAGGTGGGGTGTGAAATGGTAGGCAGTTATGTATTTGAAGTATGACATAAATGAGGTGGGGTGTGAAATAGTAGGCAGTTATGTATTTGAAGTATGACATAAATGAGGTGGGGTGTGAAATGGTAGGCAGTTATGTATTTGAAGTATGACATATATGAGGTGGGGTGTGAAATGGTAGGCAGTTATGTATTTGAAGAATGACATAAATGAGGTGGGGTGTGAAATGGTAGGCAGTTATGTATTTGAAGAATGACATAAATGATAGGGGTGTGAAATGGTAGGCAGTGATGTATTTTAAGTATGACATATATGAGGTAAGGTGTGAAGTGTTAGGCCTTGTCATATTTTAAGTATGACATAAATGAGGTGAGGTGTGAAGTGTTAGGCCTTGACGTATTTGAAGTATGACATAAATGATGTAGGTGTGAAGTGTTAGGCCTTCACGTATTTGAAGTATGACATAAATGAGGTGAGGCGTGAAGTGTTACGCCTTCACGTATATGAAGTATGACATATATGAGGTGGGGTGGCCAGTGTCCTCCCCAGACAACTATGAACACTGGCGCCCATGTGTACGAGGTCAGGTCAACTATGAACACTGGCGCCCATGTGTACGAAGCTGGGACAACTATGAACACTGGCACCCACGTGTACGAGGTCAGGTCAACTATGAACACTGGCGCCCATGTGTACGAGGTCAGGTCAACTATGAACACTGGCGCCCATGTGTACGAGGCTGGGACAACTATGAACACTGGCACCCACGTGTACGAGGTCAGGTCAACTATGAACACTGGCGCCCATGTGTACGAGGTCAGGTCAACTATGAACACTGGCACCCACGTGTACGAGGTCAGGACAACTATGAACACTGGCGCCCATGTGTACGAAGCTGGGACAACTATGAACACTGGCACCCACGTGTACGAGGTCAGGTCAACTATGAACACTGGCACCCACGTGTACGAGGTCAGGTCAACTATGAACACTGGCACCCACGTGTACGAGGTCAGGTCAACTATGAACACTGGCACCCACGTGTACGAGGTCAGGTCAACTATGAACACTGGCGCCCATGTGTACGAGGTCAGGTCAACTATGAACACTGGCACCCACGTGTACGAGGTCAGGACAACTATGAACACTGGCGCCCATGTGTACGAAGCTGGGACAACTATGAACACTGGCACCCACGTGTACGAGGTCAGGTCAACTATGAACACTGGCACCCATGTGTACGAGGCTGGGACAACTATGAACACTGGCACCCATGTGTACAAGGCTGGGTCAACTCCAGAGCGATACTAGTGGAACAAAATAATCTTGCCTCTGTTGAGGATTGAACTCAGACCACTGTCTTGCCAGGCAAGCACACTAACCATTGTGCCACCATGGCTGTAATATAGAATGATACTGAATTAATTACATTTGCTGCTCTGGGTAAAAGCAACTTGTAGCCAACATTATCATAAATTCATAAATATAATAAAGGAGGGGAATTTGCTGGGTAGCGGTAATGATTATTTGAAGGGGCAGTATACACCCCAGCCTGATATAGACAACCTAAGATGAGGCCAAAAGGTTTATAAGAAGCACTTGTAGAACCAAATGAGAATCAGAGCAGACAGGCCATCAGAAAGATGATGCATATTACCAACTCAGTTGAAGTGAATGAGTATTAATCTTCAGACTCTGCACAGGACATAACTGGCTGAAATACCATTTGTTCAACAAACTAAATATAGAAGATACTGAAGAATGTAACTGGAATTCATAAAATGATAGCTGAACATTTTTGCAAGAGTGTCCAACATGTGCAGAACAGAACATTATTATGGCCTACAGACGCTCCATTTGAGGACAAACTCTGTGGGGATGTCAACAACATCCAGTTGACTTCTGTTGTCTTTAAATAGATAAGAGAAGTCATGGCTGCAGCAGAATATAACAATAGAAAATAAGAGAAGTCATGGCTGCAGCAGAATATAACAATAGAAAATAAGAGAAGCAACGGCTGCAGCAGAATATAACAATAGAAAATAAGAGAAGCAACGGCTGCAGCAGGATATAACAATACAAAATAAGAGAAGCAACGGCTGCAGCAGGATATAACAATACAAAATAAGAGAAGCAACGGCTGCAGCAGGATATAACAATAGAAAATAAGAGAAGCAACGGCTGCAGCAGGATATAGCAATAGAAAATAAGAGAAGCAACGGCTGCAGCAGGATATAGCAATAGAAAATAAGAGAAGCAACGGCTGCAGCAGGATATAACAATAGAAAATAAGAGAAGCAACGGCTGCAGCAGGATATAACAATACAAAATAAGAGAAGCAACGGCTGCAGCAGGATATAACAATAGAAAATGAAAACAAGCTAGGTAAGTATGACTCCTGCAAACAACTGAGAGATAATAAACACAGACACAGCGTACATACCTTACAACAAACGCAAATTCAGCAAAAGAAAATCACAATGTGGAAAATACCAATGATAATAATGTAAAAAAGAGTTGCACCACAGCATAACGAATCAATGTTTTGATTTTAGTGATCTTCATCAGGAACAACACAACAGATCTAAAGAAAAACATGACATTAGAAACTTTAACTAAAAATTAAAACATAAACAAAAAGTATTGGTTTCAAATGTCTGATATCAATACTTTTTTGTTTATGTTTTAAATTTAAAGTTTTAAATAAATTGTCTAATTTCAAGCACAAACATGTGAAGTGATACAATACATACTTCCAGAGAACAGAAACTGTTGAGAAACATGAATGCCTAAACCAGTTGGTAAGGCACTTGATAATGTGATATGGAATCAAGAAGACTACAAGTGTCAGGCAATGGCCACGGAGTCACTGTTTCACATTTCATTAATTGTACAGCATGGAATGAGTAAACAAGGGAAACAGGGCAGACATTTTATTCAATAATTTCAGGAAAATACAAAAAAGTCTGTATTTAGTAAAGATGAATATTTACAGCAAGCAAACAATAGAAATATAAGCAAATATGATTTCAATTGAGCTGCCTTAAGAAAAAGGCGACCAGATGTAAAAATCAACACTGAGCATAAAATAACTTTTCTGAATTATTATACATAATGTCTGTACTGCTATCTGCATTTCCCAGATCTATTACATTTAACATTTGTGATTCTCAGTCTTTCCTTATACCAGCATGGACAGCTGATGATAGTTTCAGTCAGTACTGCTGTGATAAATACATGTGATAGTTTGATCAGTTACTGTATACATACATGTGACTGTTTGAATCAGTTACTGAGATAAATAATGCCTGTTTTATATAAATATAACAAAAACATGTAAGATCAGTGGTTACTGGTCATTTCTTTACATGCCCTCACATTACAGAGAGAGAGAGAGAGAGAGAGAGAGAGAGAGAGAGAGAGAGAGAGAGAGAGAGAGAGAGAGAGAGAGAGAGAGAGAGAGAGAGAGAGAGACAGTACACAATGCAATAAATAAGTAAAGGGCTTCTTGTACATGCAGTCAGGCTATATGGTATATGATATATCCCCATACATGTATAGGTCAATCAGCACCCGAGGATGTCCAGGTACCCACTGTATACAGGGTCGATTTAGGAAAACAATCAGTTTAAAAAAGAAATCCCTGATCCAGTCACTACTTCACATAAATTATTGTGATCAAATATGCTTCTTCTAGACCTCTGTAAATGTGGAAAGGAGCCCTGAAGCAAATCTGAGATATGAAATGAAAAACATTTTTCAAACAATAGTTCACACAACACACAGTAGACAACCTTGATGCTGTATTCTTGTAAGAAGGTCTCACCGTTCTGCCTCTAGTGAGAATGGAGAAAGACCCTGAACCAATGCATGCCAAGCCCTCCTATCTGTTACTATCTCCAAGAACTCCACATATTATTCATGTCTGTCTATAATTCTTTGCTCTGTCTTATTAGGCTTTCCTCTATTTTGTTTGCTCCGTTGGTTCCAGAGACATTATTTTCTAGTGCATTGTCAGTTCTTCTGAATGTGTGTTCTATCCAGAACCAGCATAATTTCATCAGCTCTTCATTCGCTGCAATGTGTCTTGTTCTCTCCCTAAGATTCTGTCATATGTGGGGAAAATTTAAAAATAAAAATTTGCTTTTACTCTGCTATGACAAGTCCAAGGACAATAAGGTAATTTAATCTCAACCACCTAAACCAGTGGTTCTAAACCTTTTTTGGCCCATGCACCCCTTCACCATATTTTCAGAGCGTCTTTCATATTTCCCTCCCCGCCTCTGCACGGTATGCGTAAAACTGGAAGCTAAATTTAATACCACATACTAGAACAAGTCTAGACATCTTAAAACATGATTTGCAGGTCTATTTACCTTATAAAATGAATTTCAGACGGGTGAAAAGTACAGAACAGTAAAACATGGAGGGAATAACAATATCAAGTAATTGATTCTTGTATTAACATGACCTTGAAATAATCTTAATTCCCCCCCCCCCCCTTTCCCCCTGAAACCCTAACATTCCCCCCTGGTTGAGAACCACTGATCTAGACTAAAGCCATTGAACAACAGCGATGGTTAATCACAAATGCTATGATGATAATTTTACACATACAAATTACACAATATAACAGATCTTTCTCACAGTTCATAAATTCTCCATTACATACAGTTTATAAGCTTTCTCTCCATATAACTTATGCCTGTATATTAAACTATTCCACAGACAGTTTATACAACCATATAATCTCTTTCACATATGTAATACAACTCTGCAAACTCTCTAAACATATATTTTATGCAACTATATAAACTCTCCATCACATCTAATCTATACAACTGTATAAAAATCAATCAAATATGATTTTCACAACTTTATAAACTCTCTATTACATACCATTTTTACAACTATATAAGCCCTTCCCCATCCCCATGATAAATATTTTGGTCACTTGAAACGTCATGAAAGTTTGGAGAGAACAATAATGGAAGGTTATATGCTTGGGAAGAGAGGAAGAGGAAGGCCAAAAAGAAGATAGGTGCAGGATGTGACGGATGATCTCCAGATGGATGTATTGGACGCGGGACATCTTGCTTATGATCAAGGGGTTTTCAGGAAGGTTGTTATGGGAGCAAGGTTCTGCAAAGGACATGCTATTGAATGAATGGATATCCCCATGATATATTTTATGCTTGTTCATTAACTGTCTACAATCTACAATTTAAGTAATTCTATAAATATTTTTAAATACAATTTAAGCAATTCTATAGATATTCACATACTTTATACAACTATAAACAACACCATATACACCTTGAGCAATAATATACATATTCCCCTACTTTATACAACTATAAACTCTCTCACATACAGTTTAGGCAACTGTACACATGTTCACATAGTGTATGCAACTATAAACTCTCTCACATACAATGTCAACTCTTTCAATCCTAGAAGCTCCAATACATGGCAGTGTACACCAAGTATTGCTTGGCACAGAGTCAACGTTCTCAAAACTCTCTTACTTGAATTTGATACATATTTGTGAGCTTTCTCACACACAGTTTAAACACCTATACAGACGTCCTCAATTACAATTTAAGACTTTCTCATATACAATTTAAGTAATTCAATACACTCTCACAATTCTATACATTTATCAACTCACTCACGTACAACTCTAGGAACTTTTTCACATACGGTTTCTGCAGCTTTGTAAAGTACATCACGTACTATGATGTGTGCAGTGCTAAATTGTAAAGGACCCTTTTATACACCCAGAGGCACACTTGGTGTACTGTGTTAGCCCCACATTTGTATAGACATTCAGCACTGATGGGTGATATCATGCAGGCCACTTTGACTTGCCATGACATTTCCTGATACCCATTTGATCTTGCGCTGACATGGGCAACCATGTCAATTAAAAAATGTGCGTCAATAGACATTGGAACGCATGGCAACTCTCTTCCTGCAGCTCTCACGAAAATTGTGTATACAACTCTATAAATCAGCATTACATACAGTGTATAGAACTCGTATAAGTCGGTATTATATACATTTTATACAGCAAAACCAGACAACATTGGTTATACATTAACAACATATCTCATTAATCTTAACTTAAAGTAGAAAAATATAATACTGTTTATTTAAACATTAAAGCTTCAAGTCATCAAGGTAAATACACTTGCAAGTTTCATTACATCATCATCATGTGCCATTCTGATAAATATATAGAAGATCATGGATTGCCATACTGTTTGACCAGATGTTTATAAATTCTAAATGTATGTGCTTAACCAACCACCATTTTGTACGTTCATTTTTTGGAATGTTTAGATTATGACTGGTAAGTGTAATCTGAAGATGATTGTTTCACATCTACCTATAAATAAAAATGCCATCACATGTCTACACACATATTTCCTGAAGTGACTTGAAGAAATTAAATATGAGCCATGTATTTTAATCAATCTGGCCTTGTAGGCTCTCAGCTACTGGGGCCAGGCTAAGTAAGTGGAGTTTGGTATATTTAGGGTGATGTTTGAGCCCTCCAAGTGTCACATGGCAAACTAAAAGTGAACATATACTAAGAGTTAACTGTCCATTTTGGTGACTCCAATGTAGACAGATGTCATTGTAATGCATTTAATATTTCAAAACAGTTGTTTCAATATTTCGATATAACTGTCTTCAATGTTTAAATACAGCTGTTTTCATCATTTTGATATAACTGTTTCCAAAATTTTGATACAATTACTTTTAATATTTCCATTTAATGTGTTTTAACATTTTAATACAATTATTTTCTTAGAAAGAACTTGGTTGTCTTCATATTCTAAACCATTTATCATTATATGTTGAGTAAAATTCCAGCTGATGTTACATAGTAGGTGCCACAATTTTAAAAAATGTGTTGTTAAAATACTGTGACTACGAAGTAGATGTCTTCTCCGGCTACTCCATAATCCCATCTATATGCTGTAGAGTTGCCATGCTGGATGTTGTTGATGTCTGCCATTGTTCCTAGTCTTCAGAAATATGCATAAGTGTGGCACAGACATTTGATTTCTTAACCTTCTGTGTCTGTGTGCAGGAAGAAATGATGATCAGTAGCTGGCATGATGAACTTTGAACTTGTCATAAATCTCGATAAGTTCATCTAGTGTGTACTGATTTAGCACAACAAAGTTTTCGAGTTTGGCGTTGACCTTGCGAGCACAGTCCTGGCAGTGGACAAGGAAATGTCCGTCACTCTTTGTTACAAACAATATGTTGAAGACTTCCACCTGCAGAGATAAACAAACACATACAATTGAAAGCGGGCAAATGTGGTTGAGCTGGGAACAACAAAACATAAATACTGAGTGGGAAGTGTAAAAGAATTGTTGCAAAACTAAATGTTTTGACAAAAGTTTTCACTGACAAGCAACACTTTGAACTAAGCCATTTACCTAACACATCTCAAAGCATGCAACAGAGTTCTTTACTTTTACTTTATCAACATTTAAAAACCTCTAGTGACACACATTAAATAAACTACTATAAAAAAAGGAAAATTCAAAGGCAAGGAATAAAGATCTGCTGTATCAATAACAAAATGGAGGCATAGTAATGTCATGGCTATATGTGTCGTATGTCATATGTCACTGTCGCCTGCTGGCCTGGAGAGCATATGTTCAAATGTCCATCAAGAAATGTTTCTTTAATTGACCTCTACCCATTCTGAAATGGCTACCAGGAAATGTCCTGGAAAGTCAAAGTGGCTTGTGGGATTCTGACCACATCACCCAATGAGTGCTGACTGATGACAAAATATGGGCTGGCATCATATATGACATGCCACATCACCCAATGAGTGCTGACTGATGACAAAATATGGGCTGGCATCATATATGACACGCCACATCACCCAATGAGTGCTGACTGATGACAAAATATGGGCTGGCATCATATATGACATGCCACATCACCCAATGAGTGCTGACTGATGACAAAATATGGGCTGGCATCATATATGACATGCCACATCACCCAATGAGTGCTGACTGATGACAAAATATGGGCTGGCATCATATACCACACGCCACATCACCCAATGAGTGCTGACTGATGACAAAATATGGGCTAGCATCATATATCACACGCCACATCACCCAATAAGTGCTGACTGATGACAAAATATGGGCTGGCCTGACATACCAAACACCACAAGGTGCGTCCTTTACTTGCTTTTACTTACCAATAATAAATAAATATTAAATGTCAAACAATTAATTTTATTAACAGCAATAAATGTACTATATAAATAAAATAGGAATCTGCAAAGATGCACTAAAGAGGCTGCAACATGGGGAAGACAATCATATATGGGAGATAAGAGTGTGTTACTAACAGTGGTTGTGGTGATAGTGATGATGATGTTAGCAGTTTTACTGGTGAAGAAGTTGCTGGTGATGGTGTTGATCATAATGTCAACACATTTCAGCCATAATGTTGACTACGGTGACAACACTGGTTGCAGTGACGATGATGATCAAAGTCTTACACAAACCATTTTTTTTTAATTTTGCGCTCACTCGCTTTGAACTCAAGCTTAGTCTATACACAGTATTTATAATAGTGATGGACTGAATTTTGCGTGTGGGCTAGCTTTCCCTATTAACAGTGCCCCTCGCCATTAGACAAACCCTCTCCGAATTCAGAGGTACTTGTAATTAACGTCCCCAAGCCAAAGACGACAGGTCAACATTTTAGTCCAGCTGTCCGGTGTAGGGGTCGAACCGCTTAGCTTCGGCATCAGCACACCGGATGTTAAGAACACACGTTCTTATCCATTCGGACATGCACACAAACAAATAAAAGCCACAGTGAACACATCAATAAAACACAAATTGGAAAATGTCAGCTTTACAAATACGCAATCACAAATGACAGAATGGACGTTGCAGCTATAAAGTTGCACGCACACACACATACAAACAGCTCTAATACAGCTATATTTATAACTATAAACATAAAACTATCATCTTAGTTTCTAGAAAGAGTATTGTCCCAAACATGACTCTATTTACAAATCAGGATAATATACACATGAAAGCTAGACCACTGACCTCACACTCCTCACAATAGTGAGCTGCCTCATCTGGGGCCCGCCCATGCCACTTGACCTCCTTCTTCAGGCTATCCACAAGATCAAGTGTCATCTGCACCTGGCAAAGTGAGTGCATCATTGTTTTCCTGAAACAAAGAAAGTGTCATTTTGTAATGCTCTGGTCATACAAATGGCATGTACATGGTGAACAACAGTTACAGCCTTCAAACTAATGTGGAAGACAAGGGTGAGCCATCTCAGTAGCACTGATATGGCAAAGCCCGACAGTGTATTTAAATATGACAACAGTGATATGGTGAAGTGGCAGGGGTTTTTGGAGCTAGTGGCCCCCAGAGGTGCAGTGCCCAAAACCCATGAAGTAGAAAAGCGACTCATTAGGTATTGTCAATCAAACACTCTTACTGTTTTGACAAAGTGATCAAAGGGTTACAATGCACGAGATTTGACATACTTATATTTGCTTTTACCCGATCTAGCAGGTCACTCTCTACAGTGCAGCTAATTTTTGCTGAAGGCCTCACACAGAACAGCTGATGTCTGCTGAAGGCCTCACAAAGAACAGCTGATGTCTGCTGAAGGCCTCACAAAGAACAGCTGATGTCTGCTGAAGGCCTCACAAAGAACAGCTGATGTCTGCTGAAGGCCTCACACAGAACAGCTGATGTCTGCTGAAGGCCTCACAAAGAACAGCTGATGTCTGCTGAAAGCCTCACACACAGCAGCTGATGCCTCCTGAAAGCCTCACACAGATCAGCTGATGCCTGCTGAAAACCTCACACAGAGCAGATAATGTCTGCTGAAGGCCTCACACAGAGCAGCTAATGCCTGCTGAAAACCTGACACAGAGCAGCTAAAGCCTGCTGAAAGCCTGAAGCAGAGCAGCTAATGCCTGCTGAAAGCCTCTCACAGAGCAGCTAATGCCTGCTGAAAGCCTCACACTGAGCAGCTGATATCTGTTGAAAGCCTCACACTGAGCAGCTGATATCTACTGAAAGCCTCACACAGAGCAGCTGATGTCTACTGAAAGCTTCACACAGAGCAGTTGATATCTGCTGAAAACCTGACACAGAGCAGATAATGCCTGCTGAAAGCCTGACACAGAGCAGCTGATGCTTGCTGAAAACCTCTGTTGTGTACCCACCTCGAAGTGGCAGAGGGGTTTAGTGTTCCAGTGACCCCGGGTGCTATGCCAACAGCAGTGCAGCTGCTAATATGATCTCCCATGTTGGAGATCTCAGGGGATAGGAACCAGATAAAGAGAGACACAAACCTGCTGCCTTGTTGTTAGACTGAGGACAGTCAAATGCTAAGGAAAGCAAAAAAAAAAAAAAATGCTTGTTGAAGTCGGATGTAGCTACAGGCTTGATGAAACAGTGCAAAGCAATTCACTTGATGAAAATGCAAACTGCAGAAATCACTAAATATAAAACAAAGCAAAACAATAAATCATTACACTGAGTGACTTCTGCTTATGCACCTGATGAGATGGAGCGAACTATGCCAGGCAATAAATTGTGCAGCCTATAGTTTCTGTCTTTATTATTCAAATTCACAATAGGAAAACATTGGTTTGAACAAAATAAGAATTTGTATATCAGATTACCAATGCATACCTGATAGCTGCGTAGAGTTTTAGATCTGAAATGCGAGCATTTTGTGCCAAATTCCATGACAAGGTTACCATCGGCACAATAGACTTGTAGCTCTGCATCTTGTTGTACTCGTAGCGTTCCACTCCGAGCATATACTGTTGATGTGTCATGGGGCCAACGTTCCAAGCGATGTTGTTACACCAGCCCTATGGGGAAATATGGATATAATGTTTTGTGTTAACTAAATAATACCAAACCTTGGATAACAGCAATATTAGTATTAGCAGCAGCAGTAGTAATGGTAGTAGTAGTAGCAGTAGCAGTAATAGTAGTATTAGCAGTTTTAGTACCATTAGTAGTAGTAGTAGTAGTAGTAGTAGTAGTAGTAGTAGTAGTAGTAGTAGTAGTAGTAGTAGTAGCAGTAGTAGTAGTAGTAGCAGCAATAATAATAATACTAGCAATAATAATAACAATAAGAAGAAGAAAATTCATTAAGAGAGTAAGGAATCAAGAATAGAACTGTTTGCTGGTAAAGATAATTCTGATGTGTTTCTAACTAGCTGGCAACAGGGACAATCAGCATCTATAACCTTCAACATCTGCTGGAAGAAACTGAACACTTCTGGGTGTAATAACATTGATTGGGTATCATAAGCAGAATAATAGACATAATGATAACAGGAAGAGAAAGAGATGGATGAAGAGGAAGAAGGGCAAAGAGGAGAAGAAGTGAAAACGTTATATATATATATATATATATATATATATATATATATATATATATATATATATATATATATATATATATATATATATATATATATATATATATTCTTTTCATTGGAAGACACAAGTAATCAAATCTGCTGGTCAGTCATGTAAGACGAGAGTTTAATTAAATATAAGATTACAATTCCATGATTCTGTCAAGAACTTACAATTGCCTGCACCCAGTGAACTGTTCCAGGTCCTATCCAAACCAGGTCACCAGGTTTCTGGATGAACCGATACACTGGAACATCAGCCTCGTACAAGTCCTCGAGGATGGGCCACCAAGAGCCATGCAAATAGTTGACTCCATTCCTAGGGAGGATAAATGTACAGTGGTTGTAGATTGCTCTGAGGTAAAGCAACATGCAATTAGAGCTTTGTGGGCATAGTGGCTAGCACGCTGGCTTGTCAACGTAGCTGTCTGAGGTTCTCAGACTTGATTCTGGGGCAGCAAAGATATTCTCAGAAAAGAAAGATCATGAGAAAGGGAGCTGTTCATTCAAGCTCACTCACATCTCAAAGCAGGTGTTACCATGGGATTACCTTGACATTGTAAGTTAATTTTTATTTCACGCATCATATCATTGTATGCATCATATCATTTTGCACATATCATTTCAAATACCATATCATAATTTTGCAAATCGTATCATCATTTTGTACATTATATCATCATTTCTAATATCATATCACCATTTCACACATCATATCATTTCACACATCATTGCTCTCATTATATCATCTTTTTAATATCATATAATCATTTCACACATATGAAATATCATATCATATAATTTCACACATCCTATCATTTCACACATCCTATCATTTCACACATCCTATCATTTCACACATCCTATCATTTCACACATCCTATCATTTCACACATCCTATCATTTCACACATCCTATCATTTCACACATCCTATCATTTCACACATCCTATCATTTCACACATCCTATCATTTCACACATCCTATCATTTCACACATCCTATCATTTCACACATCACTTCAACAAATGAACACTGGTCTAAATTTATGGGGTTAGCACCATATACACCATATGCTTCATCATGTGAAAAGGGGCAATAACTTTTACTTTTTTTTTTTTTTAGCATATCCTTTACAGGACTTAGCTGTCAACAGCAGCATCGTTCAGCTGTATGTTGATCTCTTGGCAAGATTACGCTCTGTAGTTTGCCATTGCTTTCTGAGCGGCCGGCTCAGTATCCTGCAAGTCACGAGCAGGGGTCGAACCGCCTCAGCTCTCGCTCCGCTACGAGACTCTGCGTGATAAACGGGATTACAGAGAGAAAGTGCCGTAACCCGACAGCCAGAGAGACCGGCAACTTTGACTTTACTTACTATATATATATATAATGATGTGTTGTCATAGTAACGTGGCACTACACACTACACACCACAGACAAACACTAATGCTGACCTGTGACACAGCTGCTGTATTACTCCCCAGTACTGCTCCGACACAGAAAACCACTCACAGTCACCAGGTCCAATGTTGATGTTGACAGAACAGAAGTTGTTATTCTCCTGATGACCTGTTGTAAAACACACATGTTGTATTTAAAACACAGGCTTGTAAACATGAAAACAATCAGTTTCATGCCATGAAAGTATACTGTAGATATGGTGAGGGGCCCACCATTTTAATATTCAGACAACACATAGTCAGTATCACACCGGTGACCTTGACTTTCCTAGAGAAATCTCTAGTACCTGGCTTATGAGGCAGAGTCAACCTCAGAGATGTGCCGGTTAGAAAAACACACAATCAACATCATCATCATTTTATGGTCTTTGTGAAACATAGGGCTGTAATAATGTTTCTGTGTATTCTCATTCACTATAACATGACATTGTGCACAATGTCATCTCAAACCAGGGAAAATATTACTGGCTACAATTCTGTTTTGTTTGTAAAGGACTATATCTGTCAGCCCTAGAATGGATTTGAAGGTGCCTGATTAGGCCAAACTGAGCCTGGAAATATCTGTGAGATGAGATGATAGAGTATCTTGTATATGATTTTGGTTTATGTGAAGGATTTCAGTGTTACTTTGCTCTCTCATCCTGACTCCATTTCATCCAATGGCAAGATATGATTCAGGCAGCTGGAACAGATGTCAGGATGCAGTGGCTGACCAAGGAGACTACTGTATCTTGGCTTGCTCTGAACTCTCCACAATACATTGATGGTAGTCATTTTTCTGTCCGGGGTTCCTCTGCAGTCTGCCAAATTCTCTCTTCACATATTTAGGCAGACAAGTTCTAGAATACTAGCGGTTGATTAGACCCATCTTCTCCCCTTATCTGGTTTAGCTGGCCATTTTGAAGTCATTGCCCAAGGTGTGGCCACTGCCAATACAGCAGTAATAACAACAGCAATAACAACACTATACAGATAAATATATTTTTCACAGTGGTTTTCAATATCTGCTTTATGTTCTGTTGTTTCATCATCCACATCCAGTGGCTTGCCCTGGCCAAGCCTCTTCCATAGAAGTCTTTCAGAATGATCTCTCTTTCATAAGACAGATGTCTTGCCTCTGTTGCAGTCATGTGAAAATGGTCTGTCACGCTTTGAATCCATCTATGCTGTGGTCTTCCTCTGTTCCGCTTCTCTGATACATCTCCCTCCATTGTTATCTTTACCAGACATTCATGTCTCTTTCCATGCCCAAAATATTTCCTTTCCCTCTATTATATTTGCCATCATAACCAATTTTCTTCAATATGAGATCTTGCTGGACATCTATTTGTTCTCTTTTTCATCACATACTCTTTTAATAGTTGTCTGCAGCACTTTTTAACAAAGGCAAATATGTTTATTCAGCTGGTTTGTCAAATATCCAAGTTTTATCTTCTTACACCTGACAGATAATAGCTAATAAAGTACATGGTTTGCCTCAGATGTTTCCCCACAGATTTGTCGTATCTTTTTGTAATATTCAACTCAGTCGGCATCTCAGATAGTTACTACATTTGCTACTCAACCTGGATTATCATATCAACTTATTCTGTCCGAGACAATTCACTTTAACCAACCCTTCCTAGTTTAATTTCTTCTGCCCTGTCCAGTTAATACATTAATTCATCATTATGTCCTCATAGGTATATTCATTCCTTCTGTCCTTGAAGATCGCTTTTTCACCTTCTATGATGCCAAGTTATTATTAATTATATTCCTTGCAAGCCAGACAGCTGTTGCCTTACAATATCAACTACCTGGGTCTGAAAGAGTTAAATTCAGGACAGTTGCTCTTACCTGGAGTCCTGGACCCTGGAACTTTCATATACAACTGCACTGTGTTCATGCCGAGGATGGTATGACCCACATGGCTGAGCATGTTGGCATCAGAATGCACACTACAGAACGGTGGAAGTTTGGCTAATTCATGAAGCTGCGTTTGCCATTTCCTCTCATCTGATAAGTCAACATTTGTGCCAAATTTGATCATCTTAAATCTCCTTCTGTAAGCAAGCAAAAATACAGGAAACTTAAAGTCAGCAATTTACAAATCTAGCCTTTCATCAACTAGATGCATACATATATGCAAAAATACAAAAAAAAGTAAAAAAAGTTTGAAAATGTGAGTGGCACCTTACAGTCTTGACAGACCAAAGTATCTCATCTCATCTCATCATGTTCCTCTTGCACCTTGCGGTGTCGAGGTGAAGTATAAACATCGTGAGAATGCCCGATTATGGGCTTCATATATCGATTTTCCCATGGACTATTCCCTCCGTCCAACGTTTACGTGGTTGGCCTCTTCCTCTGTTTCCATCTGGTCTGTACATCATTGCTTGTTGTGGTATGCTGTTGACTGGTAACCTCCTACTTGCATGGCCAAACCATTTGACTTGCTGCTTTCTAATAAAATCTAGTCCTGATTTCTTAATTTCTGATCTTATCTCGTCTTGACATATTGAGTATTCTTCTCAGGAATCTCATTTCTGTTGTTGTGATTTTTTTTTCTCTTTTTCTGTCATTGTCCAGGTTTGGCATTGGTAGCATAGAGTTGATAGGAAGATTGTGTTTAAAGTGCTTTCTTAGTAGTTATTGATACATGTTTGTTCTTTAGTATTGGTGCCATTTGTCCAATGAGTTGGTTTGCCTTAATTGCACCTATTTTCAATCTCGTCTTCTGATCTGCCATTTGATGATATTATACTTCCTAGATACTTGAAACTCTTTACTTGTTTCAAGAGATGTTCGTTTAGGTGAACTGTTGTTGTTTGTTCTTCTTTAGTTATAGTCATTACCTCTGTTTTGCTTGTGCTAATTTTCATGTTATGTTCCCTACACATTTCGTTTAGACTATTCATGTGGTTTTGTAATTCAGCTTCTGATTTTGCTATTAGTGCTTGGTCGTCCACAAACAGGTGTTCTCTAATGGTTAGATTTGCAGATGCTTCTTCTTCTGTGTTCTCGTCATGCGGTATTCTTGCTAATGGTTTCTAAATGGTCATGCGGTATTCTTGCAAAGTATGTGAGCTGGAATTTGGCCAAAATTCCATCACAATGCCTGGGCAGAGCTTCAGAGAACATGTGGTGTCTAAATGACATGTTCCTTCTCTCGGTCATGCCTTGTTTGATCCAGAGGAACAGATACCAATACATCTGGAACAAGGTAGGCTGCAGATACTGGCGGCTCAGCGTCAAACCTCAGAGACCTTGCCTCCACAAGCAAGAGACGAGCGCTGGCCAGGTTACACACACAACTTAAACGTTAAGCACCTCATCAACTAAATGCATGTTTATATCTGTGTGATGATCGCCAAGGTATACTCAATCACTGTAAGAACCAGTCAGAAACAGTTAGACAGCAAATGTAAACATAGAAACAAGTGAACATTAAGGACAAAGAGCTGAGAAGAACACACAAGCGTCACATACCTCTTGGATGTCATGGATGAGGCTGAGTCACTTTCTGAATCTTTGCTTTTATCCTGCTCTTCCTGGAAGTTGTAAATACAAAAAAAAATGATTGTATGTGATTTATTAACTTTCCATTTAAAATGGTTTTCTATTAATCAATCTAAAATCACTGCATTCTGAGATGACCCTTAGGTCCAAATCTTCAGCAGGTAATATTAAGGGACAAATAATAATAATAAAAGTAATAATAATATAAGTATTAATAACAGTGATAATAATTACAGTGATGGTAATAATAATAAAAAGAAGAAGAAGAAGAATAAGATGTGATAACGCAGTTAGCGCATTATACAATTCACAACTATACTGAGTCCAGGGTTTAAAATCAGCTATGGCTGATTTTGAAGAAGACCACTTTGCATTGATTTTGATGGTATAAGCTGTTGGTCATTTAGAAACCATTGGCAAACTACTGAACGTAAATATTGCCTAGTAAATCACAAACAGCCAAAAATGCTGGGGCTGATTGTGATATCTTATAAAGGAGATGCAACTAACTTTCATATCAGTTATAGGTAGGTGTAATAGCAGTAGCAGTAGTAGTAGTTGTAGTAGTATTAGTAGCAGAAGCTGTAGTAATGCTAATGTTATCAGTAACAACCATTACCTATATATAAATGGGAATGAATTTCTTGCTCTACTTCCTTCCTAGCCTTGAAACATTCACACACCATCAATCTCTCTGTCCCTGGTCTTACCTTCAGTGACTCCTGGAATGAGGATGCCTGGTATTGAGCATACTTGGTCACCGTGGTTACTCCCTTGGTGCTATCACAGTACCACAGGCTTTTCCCAGTTGAGTCCACATTCTCATCTGGAGCCTGTTGTTTCTGATAAATTGAATGCAAACAGATACATTTTTATTCTGAAATAAACATTATTATTCACAAATAGAGATTACTCATCCGTGTGTTGCCGGGACCCATACAGGGGAGCAAAGAATAGTAACACTGTTGCCTACCATACACGTCGTAAGAGGCGACTAAGGAGGATATGGTTCCGTCGCCCTGCTACTGAGTGAGTGCGTGGCGCGACACTGTGAGTGGTGAGTTTCACGTAGAATGCTTTTACATCTGTCCACGGTTACTTGTAGCATGAACTGCATGTTCGGAACGATGGTGGCTGGCTGTTGCTGGATTGACTGGTTTTCCTTTTCGGCTCACGAGTGCATTTTTCAGGAGACTCCTGGGAGTCGCCGCTGGAGCTACGGAGTTTGTGCTTTGTGCGGCGCTTTCAGCGTGTCGTCCTGCAGAAAGAGACCAAGCCATATGGGATAAAACCCGGGTCAATAAAGTCTTTCTGGTGATTACTGCTTCCATCGATGATGAACTGTATTTTTCATGGAAGACTTTTGTGTTGGCATTCTGGCTGCGGCATTATGCACAGTGTACCTGTGCAGGCTGTTGGCTTGCCAAGACTCCTGTCTGTTCAACTTTTCACATTGGGCAGTGAGGAGCATTTTGTGTGATATTCACTGGCACAGGAACGGAGCAATATGGGGACAACCCGTGGCCGTGAAGTTGGAACCATGACTAACTAACTAACTAGAGATTACTATTCCAGGTTATCTTTGCTTTTCTTATACCATTGGAGATCAAGAAAAATAGAATCTTGTGGTATTGTATATATGGCATGAGAATACAGATATATTGTCTTGATTTGACAGAATGTCTATGTAACTGCTCTCACATTCTAACATGTAGAAGAAAGGAAGACCTTGCAGTCTTGCAAACTGCACAAACATAGACACCTGGTCTTTATAACATATTATCGGAAAATAGTTTTAACAGTTACAACAATATGGGAAACACTGACAATATAAAAACTGAGACTTCCTGACAAACCATATGATTCTATACATCAGCTAAATTGTTTTCTCATAAAATGTACTACTGATCTACATGTTACCATCAGGCAAATCATAACGATTACAGGAAGCAAAGGTAACACTAACACATAGTCATGTAATGATACTCTTGTTAATGTTTAATAAATTTGTTTTTCAACTGTTATAGCAGTAAATGTATTTAACTAATACATACATACAAACTATGAAAATAATCTATGGACATAAGCTAGACAGATTTAAGAACACTAAATATTGCTTACTTGTGTGCGTACTTCCACTGGATGATCAGGATTGACTTCAACCAGAGACTTCGTAGAAAATAGACCCAAGTCTGTAAAACAAATGCAGAAAAATCTGGCATAAGACACATAAGCTAACAGTAATATAAAATTTCTAACTGCAATACTAATTCAAAAGCTTTTTGCGTTATTTTTAACTGGTGCATGTTATATTATTATATACAGTTTAACAAGACAATAATTGGATAAACCTTGAGCAAGTACAGATTGTTTTACAAATAATAATAACAGACAAGAGCTGTTGTAGAAAAACAAATCAGATAAAAGAAGAAACAAACCTAGCTTGAGGGCACTAGCGATTCCTCGTATAACTACAACTGGCTGCTGCTGGCAAAACTGTTGAAGCTGAATAGAGAAAGCATCGTTCTTGTTATCAACCTGAGGAAGATAATATAGTTAAAGAACATTTATCTTCAGCTTCACATGAGGCATCAATGAAATCATGCTATACTAATCAACTGTGGAGCTATGACTATGAACTGTTTATGTAGGCTGTCATTGGCTGCCCAAGCAAACCTTTTTAAAAATAAGAAAACTACCCACAATAGAATATTTATAGTATTAAACACCCTGTGTGGATGTGGAATGCAAATGAAAACGACAATATTAATTTCTACATTTATGGTCAATTAATAAACAGTTTCATAAGCAGCTTTGTTAAAAACCCCTCTGCAGTTGGAAATTGAAGAGAACATGTCAAATAGGATGCTTTCCAGGCAAAATTTCCAAAATTAGAAATATCACCCAAAAACAAAATGTATAGCATGTGTTATTTTGTGATATACACATATGGATCCTCACAGATGCTACAGAGTTTGTGATCTCTGCTGAGATTCTCCTTTTGTAATCTTTGGGAATAGGGTGGAGCACATTGCATGTGCAATGAAAGTGATCCCTTACAAACCAAACCAAAAATGCACATACATAACACTGAAGTAAATCAGTTCAAGTATTTTCACAACAGATGACTGAAGTAATTAACTTACATGACAGTGAAGTAAAAAATACCATAGTTTAAGTATCTAGTTAATATATTTACAAAACGTGACTGAAGCAATAAAATTACATAACACTGAAGTAAAAAAAAAGTACCATAGTTCAAGCATCTATTTAATATTTTAACAAAAGATGACTGAAGTAAAAAACTTACATAAACACTTGGGGTAGGTGGGTTCAACGAATTCTTTGGAAGTGATGGACATGGTGCTTGTGGTGGCTGTGATGAGGGATGGTTGTCCCCAAGGATGCTGATGAGTTTCTGTTGGTGAAGTCCTCGTCCTCGAGTAAGTTCAATGACTTTGGAGGCACACATGCTAATATTGAGAGGCATATGAGGTAATGATTTGACCTCTTTCTGTGAGGATGGTGCATTGACTGTGCTTCGTTTAAGAACAAGGCCAAGTTCTTTTGTGGCTGCTACTGTGAAAATGTCTCCTGAATATGCTTTGTCGTTGTCATCAATTTCATCATCATTATCATCATCATCCTCTTCATCACTAATGCTATGGCTAGTATTATAAGGTGAGTTCATGGAAGAGAGTGACGCTGAAGAAACAGAGGTGTTAATTGGCTGTGGTAGACCACTTGGAGTTTCTGGATGCTGGAAAATGCTACTGCCATAAATGCTGCTGTTGCTAGTGCTGCCACTAATGATACTGCTGGTGCTATCTGAAATCACAAAAAGATACTATTACCAAAGCTGGAATGTCTGCTGCCCTCACAATGATCTATTAATAATGATGATGAATGCTCGTTAGAACATGTTGTTGGGATTTTTTTGGAGATCGGTAAAAGATCACTGCTAAAGTGGATGTGAGTGATGTCACTGGACTTCCATGAATATCCTCAACAAACTGAGCTACAGTTTTGGTCAAGGAAAAACACTGAGATGTAAGTTGGTGGTTCTTGGTTGTGTAGGGAGGTAGTTCAGCTGGGTTGCAGGAGAGTTCTACATCTGTTGGTGGTTCTTGGTTGTGAGATGATGATGATAAAATGCTGGAAGTACTTGCTACTAACAAGGCAGACTGGTCAAGGGATGGAGAAGAAATCCCAGTTAGGATAAGAGAGGGTAGAATGATGCTATGAAACATGTAAATCTGTATTGGCTGAAATATGTTTAACTCATTATTTTCACATTCTCGCATACTATGTATAGAAGACATACAGAAAACATGGGAGAGAGAGTGAGAGAACAGATAGGCAGACAGACAGACAGACTATAAGGGGGAAAGTAGAGAGATCAGACAGACAGGTAGACAGACAGATAAAAAGAGAGGGGACAAAGACTGAAAGGCAGACAGAGACAGACAGACAAACATAAAGAGAGGCAACTTACTTAATGATCTCAGCATGTCTTGAGATGGACCTGTGTATTGCAGAAGCTGTGGCCGTAACTGCGGCGACTTCCTCACTGTGGTGTCAGTACTCAGTAACTGCACCTTCACCTGATTATGTTGGGGCTGCAGCCCCGTTGAGGCTTGAGGTTGAAGAGAAGAGACACCTTCACAATACGGCTGAAATATTATTGAAAGATTTTTCTATTAATACACACATTGTTATGAAATAAACATTATAATCAAGGCAAGCACACAACAAATCGAATACTGTATACCTAAATGCTGTTGTTAAATTATTAACAAGTATTCAGGTATCATAATCATACTAATAGCAACAACAATTAGCAATAATACTTATTATTATTGCATTACTTGTTGTCCTATGAAACCCTCCTGGATTATAACTGGAATATATCACTTCTGTTAGAATTTTAAACAGTATTTTTATCATTCACATATTTCATGCATTTAATTTTAAATTGCTACTATAATTTGAGAATGAAATGAATGCACACAATGAATACTAATGATGCTGATAATTATTATTACTATTATTATTATTACAAACAGTAATAATTATTATATTATTACCCACAAGATTCATTTGTTCTAATCAAAATAATTTGAGGACAGAGGGAGATGATTATAGACATTGAAAATCAGAGAAAAATGACTATAGACAATGTGAAGCAGTGTGAAGTGTGAAGACAATGTGATGCACCAACAGACAGTGAGAATCACCAACATAATGTGTGAAACACTGACAAACACTGACAGTATGAAGCACCATCAGATAGAGTAAAGCTACATCAGACTTTGAGAAGCAATAACAGACAGTGTGAAGCACGAAACGACAGTGAGAATCACCAACATAATGTGTGAAACACTGACAGTATGAAGCACCATCAGACAGAGTAAAGCTAAATCAGACTTTGAGAAGCAATAACAGACAGTGACAGACAGACTGAACATTTAATGAGCTACTCTATCAACACACAAGCTTATCTCTTCAACAAAGTACACAAACATGATTGACTCACTCTTTTCCTCTCTTTCTTGATTCTTGTATCTTCCCAGGAAGATGACTTCAGATCATGACCTAGGTGGCCTGTACTGTGCTCTGAAGCCTGGCTTTCAATGGAGCCAGCCCTGTCATAACGAGAAGTCAGTTCCGTAGACACTGGTAAGTGCCAAGCCTCTTCAATGCTGGGTATTATATTATGACACCTGAAACAGAAGAGGAATGTCTTTACTTTAATTGTTCATTGTCATTCTTCCTCTTCTATCTAACAGACAAGAGGGGAAACAAACTACATCACATTTTATATGTCAATTTGTTTTGTTTGTATCATTACAATACTATCCAGCACAACAAGGGCTTTGATATTTTTGTTGCTTTGCCCGTGAAATACAACTATTCTTCTGTATACCCACATTTCTAGGCTTCCTATTCATTGACTAATTGCTTGCTCATGTCCATGCTTCAGCACTATACAGTAGTGTTGAATATTTGGCACAAATATATGCATACTTGAATTGCCAAGTTGTCTTCTAGTCCCTCTTCTACTCAATCTAAATTTCTTTTAATCTTATGCCTCTCAGCCACACACATACAAGAACACATATTATCAAACACAACTGATAATCTCACTTGTTTTGGAAGTGAAGTGGCATCATTGTCAACTTCTGCTGCAGAAATTTGATCCGAGAGTTCAAGGTCACGTCTGAATCTAAAGACATTGAATAAAAAAGAGTATATAAAATATTAATTGTGAAATAGTTCTGGCAATTAAATGAGAGACGTGTGTATACTTATTGATGTGTGTATACTTATTGATGTGTGTATGCTAGCTGTTGTGTATGCTTGTGGTGTACAATTCTTGGTCAGCATGTTGGCATTTGTAGCTTAAGGGTTAATAAAATGCAGTTTGAAAGTTTCTTGACAATATGAGTCAAGGTTTTTGAATAAGCTATGGGTGATTTGGAAGCAGATAACTTTGCATTGATTTTTATGGTATGAAGCCTTGTCTGTTTAGAAAGTAATGGCAAACTAAAAAAATAAAAATTAAGTTCCATGTCCTTCACAGGACGTAGCAGTCAACCCCAGCATTTTCGCTGTTCGTGATTCCTGAGCAAATTTTTACGTTCAGTAGTTTGCCATTGCTTTCTGAACGACCGGCTTCTATACCTTTTTCGAAAAAACCTGCACCGCTGTGTTTTGAACCCAGGTATACAGGCTCACAAACCGTGCTCGCAAGCCCTTAGCCATAGAGACTGGTAATGGCAAACTACTGAATGTAAAATTGTCTATTAAATCACAAACAATCAGTAAATGCTGGGATTTACTGCAATGTCCTGTAAAGGACATATTACTAACTTTCTTAAAATGCTTATTGCTATGCTTGCATGTTGATGTTAGTGTTAGTGGATGCATACTTATATGTTAACGTTTATACGTCTGACAATGTTGTGACAGCTTTCACAGACAGTAACAGGCACAGGTCACCAAAATGTACCTGAGCTTTTAGTAGCATTCAAGTAACATATCAATGCATCATTCAGCTGATTGCAGGTCTCGTACAGCAAGCCTAGATCAACCCAGGCTGAGGGGCGGGATGTGTCTAAGTGAAGGGCACAAATGTAGGCTTGGAGGGCATCCATTGGTTGGTACTGTTGTTGGTAGAGCAGCCTGGGATTGGAAGAGACAACACGTCATGTTAATGATAAGCGGGGGGAATATATCGGGATAATTAGGATATGAATATTGATTGAGTATTATCAGAAACATGGAGAACAAAAAAAACAGTACCTAATAAATTACAAACATTTATTAGCTGGTGTCTGTGCAGAATATGACTAAGTGGTGTGACAGATTCATCATTGTGGTGTGACAGATTCATCAATGTGGAGCTCATGAACAAAAACAACATCCAAATTCCAGTGAATCAGAGATGAGGAAAAGTGTGGGATTGGATAGAACACCCGTTAAGAGAAACTGTGAATAGTATAAGCAGAAAATGTTTCCTCTGGAATACAATGGTTAAAAAAAGTATAAATGTCTAGCAACACAAGTAAGGGACAAACAGAAACACGAATATCAGGGAAAGAGCTTGATTTGAACTACAATAAACTGCCATATATAGGAGTGTGTGGCATGATATGGCTCAGAGTTTAACTGGGAAATAAAAAGCAGAGAAAGAAGACCTGTAGTAATAAACAAGGTAATGATAATCTCATAGCTGCTTTGATACCAACCACATTTATAACAGTTACATGTCCTTTGGGGTCCCTCTGAGTTCTGGGTTGGAGTCTCCTGGCAATGAATATCTAACACCTCTGTAGGAAACATGGCCAAGCTTGGCCTCATTACAACCAGACAGTATGTGCTGTGCTGAATTATGACCTGGTTTGGTTACATCCGAATACGCCTCTCCACAGATGTGAAGTTCCAGTGCAACTTTCACAACCCATGGGTTTCTGAGCTTGGACACTTTGGTAACAGAGCTACACCCTCCTCACTCTGATAGATGCACCCCATTACAGGGCTCAGACAGCACTGACGGTTAATGCATCCGACCGCAGCAATGTTTTACATATTTATAGACACTGCATGTTTTTAATATTATGTCTGATGTTTAAAATTCAGTCTTCCGTGGGTTTCTCAACCAACCAACCGTATTCTTTGGTGACAGACAATATGGACACAACATTGTCAACATGTCCTAGCGGTCCAACATGTTCCAACAATCCCAGGTTGCTCTACCAACAACAGAACCAACAAATGGAGCCCTCCAAGCCTACATTTATGCCCTACACCTAGTCACTTGTTGCCCTTCAGCCTGGGCTGATCTAGGCTTGCTGTACGAGACCTGCTGCCAGGTTGGTTGATATATTTCACTAACTCCCTGGAGGATGCTGCTGCATGGATGTAACATCATGGAACTGGCATCTACAATAACATGGAAACAAGAGGTAAAGTGGCCACCTCTGTTAGTTATTGTACACGGCTGGGACCAGAGCCAAATGAAAATAAAAATATCCGTCCAGAGCTGAGATTTAAACTAAATCTACCATGTAGACAGGCTGGTGCAATAGTTCATGTTAGCTTATTACTATCTTAGTTCTATTCAATGGTTCATGTGGTGACAATGATTGTAGCCATATTTTATCTTCAGATGACACAGCAACAACATCCAATAAGTGGCAGTAGTATGACCTACAAAAACAATAGCTCAGGCAGCAAGAACAATTACTACCAGATCAGTAACAAAAATGGAAGCCACCATAGCAACATCAATAACATCAAGAAAACAGCAGCAACAGTACCAGTAACATCAATAACAAGAGTAGCAACATCATCACCAGTAACAAGAACAGTAATAAAAACAATAGCAGCAATAACAACATTACCCCCAACTGTCTAACCCACTAAGTGCCGATTTGTCTCTAAAAATATGGTTCTTGCACCATACACTCAATAGACCTCATGGCATGGGAACAAGGGGGAGACACTGCAGCACACTGGCTGTGTTTGGACTCCCATTAAAGCAGGTCAACCCAGCGCACAGTGGGTGTCAGAAAATATTCTGGGAGGCAAAGGCAGCCAACAGTATACTGACACCACCTGCTGAATTCCAACTGGGTTGTACAAAAATGGGACTAACAGCATATTGCCAATACACTTCAAGGCGTGGAACAAAAGATCCCTTACTTTAACTTTGACTTACCCTATAGAAGACCAAGTATGAGCATTAACTTCTTGCTTGTCCACCGACCGCCGACATATGTCAAATGTATCATGTACTTGTCCTTCGCCAGACCTAGTGAAGGTAATTAATTTGTAGAATATTTGCTTCTAAATCATGTTTTTATATGCTAACTTTTAGGACAAAATGTCAAGAATGGATCAGTTTAATTGCACATGCAATCTAGGCCCTGTCTAGCAATGGTAGCTGCCAACTCCCTGACAAGTCACATCCCATCACATCCCAATCATGGCCATGGACAAGGGACCTTTTCTTCCAGTCTGTTCTAATCATGTCTCTTCTAATGAGGCTGTAGTTTCTCTGAAGCATTTCATGTCAGATTTCATGTGCCTTAACACTTGTAATTTAGACATACACATGATAATGACATCACCTTCCAGTACTGACGGGTATATAAATTATGCAGCTAGCACCATGCCTTAAGACATATAAAAGGGCCCTTTATTTTACCTTTTACTGTGATACAGATTTTAATAGAAATAAAGCAGAGTATAGATTGCTATTTGTATATATCCCTGAGAATCTCTGTAGCTACACGTAGGCCTTTGATTGAGACTGTAAGATGAGTCTTTGCAAAATTAAACCATGTGAATTTGTAGTGCTATTTTTAAAGTTATCATCATCATCATCATTTTATTCATGGTATTTCTTTCTTCTTGGTGCCCTAAGTTTGTACTTGTTTTGCTGATGGTTCCAGAATTCAGCCACTCTGGGTTGATGGTTGAGGGTGTTGTACTAATGGCTTGCAATTGAGCCCAGTTGTAGTCAAGATTATAGTAATGATGTATACAGGTACTTTCATCCCAAATGCTACATACATTGGGGTGTAGCATGATATTATATTATTAGGGCTTCACATTTATTATATGATATACTAAGTCATGTCAAAAATAGGGGGAATGAAAGCTTATTTTCTCATCTCCTGTGCTATCCAGATAGTTCTGAAAGGACGAATAATATTAATTAAGTACTACTAGTATCATAAGTATGCTATACTATGCAGCTTATCCTTTAGAGGACGTTGCAGTCAACACCAGCATTTTACTGTTGTTGCTGATGTCTTGGCAAGTTTTTACGTTTGGTAGTTTGCCATTGCTTTCTGAACGACCGGCTCCCATACCAACACGTTAAAACCAGCTGTGTTTCGAACGCGGGTAAGCGGCATTTTTAATCATTTTTTTACGAATCGTGTCCGCAGGACATCGCCACGGAGACGGTTCAAGTGACTTGCAGAGTACTAAATAAATTATCCTTTCTCTCCGTGTCCTCCACTCTTTCTCTCCGACTCGTCTATTCTTTTTCTCACTTAAAAACATATTTTTAAAATTATAATAAAATTGAGTTTGACTGACCTGTCCGTGTTGTACCAGGCGCGGCCATTGTTGTTGTCAATGGCAACAGCTGTTGTCAGACCTTCTAATGCCAGGTTGTCGTTGCTTGTGTCCACCAGCTGACTTCCTGCTTGATACAGTAAACCTGCCAGAGCAACAACCAGGCACCAGTTATTCTAGAGTCGTTGTATACCACGTTATTTATCTGTCTTATTTTCAGTCTATTTACGTCTTCCTTCAATTTTCTACGCTGGTGTTTCTTGCTTACTTTTTGTTTTAATTGCGTGAATGCGATCTATGTTGTCAGTTAAATAAGAGGCAACGGCTTCAGCAGGATATGACAAAATATAATAAACAGTTAAGTATGTAAAACTCCTGAGAAAAGATGAGAAGTCCGTGTTTGGTATGACCCATCTTTTCTCAGGAGCTACACATACTTAACTGTTGATATTTCCCACATCTAGTCAGTTGAAGATCGCAATGTTATAGTAATTCTGTGATCAACATGAATGCTCTCGGTGATGCTTGTTTCTGATTTAACTCATTCTATACCAGATGCCGTTTGCTACTTAAACTTTGACCACTATGTTCCGGTTATGTCTTTAACTCTGTTTTTAATTTTATTTTACAGGCTCTTCTTATTCCTCTAATTCCCTCAAACAGAAATAGTTAAAAAATGCTTCACATTAATAATGATTTGTATAGTCACTTATCCGTGTTATGCTGTGTGTTTTCAGTGTTTATTTGTTGATGTACAATTTAAGAATTTTGTTGTTACCACGACTCTTTTGAACATTTGTAAACAGCAGGAGTCATATGAACTGACATCCTGGGTTCTGTTAATGCTTTCAGAACGGCATGTCCCAGTCAGTTGTGGCATTTACTTTCTTAGTTCTGTGTGTGACGTGAACTCATCATACGGACTAGTTAGTAATCAAGTTCATAATCCAACTATATCCCGTTATCTTACATAACTACTGTCATTCGCGTATTCAGTGCTGAAGCATCCGAGTCAGAAAGGCGCTAATGTACAAAGTGCTGATCGCGATATACAGTTTTAATGTCTCCCAGATAGCAGACAGGTCACCGTGTCATGACACTCACTCAGCCCCACCCCCGGGCCCGCACTTTTCCTCGTCCCGGTAAACGAACAACGGTGGAAAGTCGGTCGTGCGCGTGCGTGCACCAAGGTTCTGTCTGGGGCGGCTCGCATGCTGTTGTGTGGTAGATAAGCGAGTAATCTGTGTAGTTTATCGATGCTATACTTTCGATGGGTCTTCCTCTTCCTCCTCCTTTGTGCTTTCTTTGTTTCATCTTTCCACTAAAGCGTGTTGTACTTCCTTCTTCTCATTACTATGAACGCCAAACAATATTGTGTGTGTTTATTTATGATCTGTCATACCTATATGGAGGTCAATGCTCGACTTTGATATGGATTTGTGTAAGGTTTACTTCCACTAAGGGAACTGGCACCAAACCTCGTTTTGTCGTGACGTAGAATATAATATAAAGTCATAACACACCACACCTGAACGGCACAAGTTGTCATGAATGACCTATATTTTACTTCCTCTGGACAGATCTTATCCAAGGCCATATGTACCCGTGGCTACATTGTTCTCCCCAAACGTTTGCCAGAGCAGAGGTCGTACACTTTTCAATGTCAAAGGGGATTTTAACTCTCTCAGCTAGCGCACAAGACCCCTTTTAGGTCTTTATTCAATACTCAGGTAGGGCAGTGGTCAGTAATCTAATTGTCAACAAACTAGTGCGGGGTTCAATCCTCACTTGTGGCGGTGTTTATTTACTCATATTATTATTATTATTATTATTATTATTATTATTTGTAAAGTACACATTTATGGTTCATAAAAGAAAGTACAGATGGTGGGCGTCATGTTGATCATGCCACCCTGTTATGGCAGGCAGTCTAAACAAATCTGAGAGCGACACTCATCCCCTAATGACATAGACACGTGACTACCTCACGCTGAAATATTTCAATAAGTCTTTTCTATAGCTCAACAACCCGGCTGCAGTCTGCTCACATACACAGATATGCATTAGACCGAGGGGTGGGTTAAAGACCGAGGTGTGAGTTGTAGACTGAGAGGTGGGTTGTAGACCGAGGGGTGGGTTCAAGACCGAGGGGTAGGTTGCAGACTGGGGATGGGTTAAAGCAAGAAGAGCGCTGTGCGCGTGGGTGGACTTAGCGGAGGGACAAAATGCGCCGACGTGCATTTCGAGCAGACAGAAAGAAGACACGGGAAATGAGAGGTGGATTACATTTGCAACAGATGGAAAGAAAGTGTTGTATTATCTCTGCCTAGAATAAGAACTGGGATTTTTTTTTTTTTTTAAGTGTCTAACGTTACACTTTTCAGAGCCGCACGTTGTCTGTTTTACTCAGTTTAAATGTTAGAAACATTTTCATAATAGAGCTGTGTCCGCTGTGTACGAAGTTCAGCGCGGTGCTGGACCAGACAAGTCAGACACGCGTGTACATGTGTCATCATCGTCATGATGAAGCATGTCTTAGTAAAACGTCGCTCTCATCACAGCTTGAAAAACTCTCAATCCTGTGCCTTTTCTCTAGCCTCATCCCAGCCCATTTAATGTCCCTTGTCCACCGTCAGGTCAGTCAGATCCTACCTCGTCCTCCACGAGCCATTCTATGTCCATGATGCCCTAGGATAACAGACAGCCGACGCTCTGGGCTAGAGGACAGTCTCAAGATCTCATAGGGTAGAAGACAGTCCAAAGATATTCTCGGTTTGATGACAGTCTAGTGTAGGAGATAGTCCGATGTCTAAAGATAGAAGATAGTCCAGTATCCTAGGGTAGACAACAGTGACAGTTCTACGAGAGAGAGAGAGAGAGAGAGAGAGAGAGAGAGAGAGAGAGAGAGAGAGAGAGAGAGAGAGTGTGTGTGTGTGTGTGTTTAAACCGCATACACAAGACCTCTTACTTCCAACCATCTAGGGTAGGAGGGCAGAGATTAGATCAAAAAAAAAGAAAAAAAAGAAAAAGGAAACAACACAGACAGCATTAGATAGTAAAAGTCAATGAACAGATGCTGGAAAGGCACAGGTAGTCCCACTGAGGTTCAATAAAATGATGTTGCTTCACGATTACGATGTCATCGGGTGCACGAGGTGAAGAGATTAACTTCCTTCCTCCCCGTCTGTCCATACCAGTAAAGTCTGATGTCAAGTTTACAAAGTTGGTCTGACCCTAGAGTCGTACCAAAGTACACAAACCTCGCGAGCATGCTATACATGGCATAGGAAGATTTGGCGCGCAAATGTTACCAGGGGGAATAGGATCAGTGTGCCGAATGTGCCAGCCTGAATGAACGGTAGAGTTGTTTAGACAAAACTCAATCAGACCATAACTGGCCACTGACTCCGCACCTTCTGATATACAAAAAAAAACACACCTGGCAGCTAGGGATAAATAACAAGATTTGACATGCAAACTGTGAATTATAGGCAAAGATAAATACAGACAGAAATATCATACAATGTGTACAGACATACCACGGAAACTATAACCTACCTCTTGTTCTCGACATTTTCTTGCCGACTTCCAGCGTTTTTTTCGAATATTCACACACAAAATCAAAATTCAAGTGTCCAAGATACTTGCATTATTGTCTTTGGTATGATTAATATTACTTAGTCACTTTCAAAATTCTAGTTACACGAACCCTCGTTGTTTAATCAACATATGGCAAACACTTATTCTGAATGGGCACTGATGTCTTTGGCTGCAACGATCCTGTAGATATTTACACAAAATATGAACAGAGCTTCAATTTGGATTTCAACGTTAACTTCCCGTTCAGAAATCAATGGTAAACTACTTTACAAGTTTCATAGAAAATTAACCAGAAGTTGGGGTTGATCGCAAAGGACATGCATTTTTTTTTTAAATGTACAGAGCAATTCAAAAGAGATGTTGGCAATGAGGAATGTCACTGTAAATTCACACCTGACTTGCAAGCTGAATACGACTATGGGGGTATTGAGAGAGTCATAAAACACAGTTATGCCCAGATTAAAGAAACAAACTAGCCGCAATTACAGTAAGTAAAGTGGTGTCTTTTACTTACCAGTAAGGATATTAATATTATGAGAACAATCGGAAGCGGAGTGAAGACTAGCAACTGAAATAGTACAATTGAACAACTGAATTGTTCAGCCTCGCTCAAGAAACTAGACAGTTTTAGAAGCTCAATATTCAGCATCAGTCACCCGCGAACATCTCATTTACAGTTTTTTCGAGTAAGATTCAGATTTTACCAGGAGAATAAATACATACATTACATTAGTGATCCTCTTCTTATCCCTTAACGACCATTAGTCTCTGGAAGAAATGCGATGAACACATTTATATACTGTGATGACAGTTAAGGGGTTATTGGTTCCAATCAACATAAATATAGCTACCTCATTTTACTGTTGTCTAGTATTACTCTGAGTTCTGGCTTTCCCTTATTCTTCTACTCAAGATAGTCGACACGCATGAATTGGTATATGTTTTTAAAAGGGAGGAAACTTCGATAAAGAAGGGAAAGAACTCTGAGTAAAAAAACTCATGCCAAGAGCCACAGAAGACAACTCCATCTTTACTGTCGACAGACAAGGTAAAACATTACTGGAAGAGAGGTCCAGTGAATAGTATACTGCTGGCTGAGCTTGAAGTGACGGAGCATTATATATTATGATATTTTGCTGTGTAATGACGAGTTTCCTTCCTCAAAGAGTCTCTAGTAACCATTTTGCTACGCTAAGTCGATCGTGAAAATCCATTTAAAATCGTTTTAAAATTTAGAACTGAACTAAGACCATCATATTTGTACGCTAGCGCTCTATCTACTATACCCCCTCCCCAACCAAATACACTCTTCTTACAAAGAGTATGACGTATACTTATACACTCGCAAACAAGTTGTAACTACATCTTATAACAGCATGCTATTAATTACTGTACAGTTATCACAGTTTGGAAGAGAGTATCACAACCTTAGCTACTAATAGTGCAGCACAGAATATCAACAATATACATAGAATCCTTACAATGAAACACACGATCTCCTTCCGTCCCTGAGTTGATCATACAAGCAAGTGTACATTTTACCCTAACCATCTTTCCTTTATAAAGCCGTTGAACGGATGTGACGTCAAGGCGGCATTTATTATTTTTCAAGGCTTCCAGGCGAATCGATATATATTTTTTTTCTTCTAAGAAAGAACAGGTAAACATACGCATGCGTTTCACGCACGCACACTTTCCTTTAAACACACGCTCGTTTTTTTTTTCCAATGAAAATTCGTCTGAACTAAGAGGATTCTCCACCTCTCGTTCGTCTCCGCGCGGTGAATTTATGAAGATTCCAGACTGTCGAAGGTCTGGGGAGGGATTCACAGCGGCTGGTGTGTCGGAATGACAGCCTGGCTAGCGTCATGCTTCAGTTTACAACTGGCAGAGAAAACATCCATACAGCTAGAGGCCGGCTCTTCTTTATCACAGTGACTATTCTCAGACATCCGCGTCAGAGACTTGCGCCGCGGAGCGCTAATTTTGTGAGCAGAAATAGCGTTATTAGTTCAATCGGATAAACATACGGGCGTGCGCAATGTAGGAACCCAAATGCATTCTATGTATACCACTGGAAAAAAACATGTTTCAAACCCTAATTTTGGAAAGTAATGTACGGGCCAATAACCATTTATAGAAAAATAACATACGCAAACACATGCACACACGTACACATACGCACAAACGCCACAATCAGGACGTGTAATTGTGGCAACAGGAAACCACAAGAATTCGGATGGGAACAAAGATAACGCTGATCCACTGGTATATTACTAACGTTATATTATATATAATAACACGGGCTGCCTAGTTACCTTCCCTGCTTTTCCTTTATAGAACGTTCTGAAAAGTAAAGGCGTAGTTGCTTTGGGGTAAGGCGTTGGCCACGGACTCAAGTAGGCAGAGTTCAAATGAACACTTGGACAAAATAAATAATCTAAGGATGTTGTATTTCTGCCTGATCTGCCTGTGTACGTAAACAAAACAAAACTAATGTGCACGGACACAATTACATGTCAGCCAGAGATCACAATCAACAATGAAGGCATAGCAAATATCACACACTGAATATCTTCGCTCCATATTTTTTTTTTTTTTTTGCGTTCGCTCCTTTGAACTCAAGCGTTCTCCATACACATGCTACTACAACTTCTAGTGCACTGGACTGATTTTTGCGTGTGGGTTAGCTTTCCTAGCTTTTCCTATCACCAGTGCCCCTTGCCTTCAGGCGAACCAACTCTGACATCTGAGGTACTTGTAATTTATCTCCTCGAGTCAAGGAAGAGAAATAAACATGTGTCCTACTGACCGGTGTAGGGGTTCAATCATTACCTCAACATCAGCACACCGGAAGTTTAAGAGCGAGCTCTCTTATCTGTTCGGCCATGCTGACCCCCGGCTCCATAATCAACAGCAGCAGCAGCAGCAGCAGCAACAACAACAACAACAACAACAACAGTCAGACGCAGGCTCGCCATAACAACCCAGAGGTTAATCAGCATTCAGAACTTCATGCACAACACCGGCGCACAAGTGACAATTGTCGAGAACATACGCCTTTCGTGTAGGGTCATCTGGATGTGAGTCAAGGCCCATTTCGCAATCACTAAAGAAGAAAATCAGGGCTTTTCAGCTGAAATGTTACATAATAGTTATTACAATATTTGAATAACGAAGACACACACAATAGATTTCACGATGCATTACCTTGGTTATTCGCTGCATCTCGGCATGTACCATACCGCAGAATTTACACAACATACAGTAAAATAACGAGATAAATCTTTCAATCTGAAATATACACGTGTTCGGACAGTAATGTCAATTTCTACCACGATAAATTTTAGCTTCAAGGATTTATCTAATTATGTTACATTATGTTGTGTTAACTCTGCAGTATGTACCTGACGAGATGCAGCGAAATATACTAGTTAATACATCATGCAATCTATTGTTTTTGTCTTCGTTATTCAAAATCAGTACGGGAAAACATTGTTTTGAAATTACAATATCGTAAACCAGGAAGTAGAAAACACACTGGCATTCTACAAGATCTGAACCTCGCAGAAAACTGATTCATAAACAGAATCGTATCTGGCCATATTACATCACGGTGGGCTGGGAAGAACACGGATGGGAGGCGTAGTTCTTGGCAGAAGAGGCTGGGGGATAACAGCATGAAGATAGAAACAGGACATGACAGACAGCTTGGGCATGAGCGTGCACGGTGAACAGGACATGACAGACAGTTTGTGCATGAGAGTGCACGGTGAACAGGACATGACAGACAGCTTGGACATGAGAGTGCACGGTGAACAGGACATGACAGACAGTTTGGGCATGAGACTGCACGGTGAACAGGGCATGACAGACAGTTTGGGCATGAGAGTGCACGGTGAACGGGACATGACAGACAGCTTGGACATGAGAGTGCACGGTGAACAGGACATGACAGACAGTTTGGGCATGAGACTGCACGGTGAACAGTACATGACAGACAGCTTGGACATGAGAGTGCACGGTGAACAGGACATGACAGACAGCTTGGGCATGAGAGTGCACGGTGAACAGGACATGACAGACAGCTTGGGCATGAGACTGCACGGTGAACAGGACATGACAGACAGCTTGGGCATGAGACTGCACAGTGAACAGGACATGACAGACAGCTTGGGCATGAGACTGCACGGTGAACAGGACATGACAGACAGCTTGGGCATGAGAGTGCACGGTGAACAGTACATGACAGACAGCTTGGACATGAGAGTGCACGGTGAACAGGACATGACAGACAGCTTGGACATGAGAGTGCACGGTGAACAGGACATGACAGACAGCTTGGACATGAGAGTGCACGGTGAACAGGACATGACAGACAGCTTGGGCATGAGACTGCACGGTGAACAGGGCATGACAGACAGTTTGGGCATGAGAGTGCACGGTGAACGGGGCATGACAGACAGCTTGGACATGAGAGTGCACGGTGAACAGGACATGACAGACAGCTTGGGCATGAGAGTGCACGGTGAACGGGACATGACAGACAGCTTGGGCATGAGAGTGCACGGTGAACGGGACATGACAGACAGCTTGGGCATGAGAGTGCACGGTGAACAGGACATGACAGACAGCTTGGACATGAGAGTGCACGGTGAACAGGGCATGACAGACAGTTTGTGCATGAGACTGCACGGTGAACAGTACATGACAGACAGCTTGGACATGAGAGTGCACGGTGAACGGGGCATGACAGACAGCTTGGGCATGAGAGTGCACGGTGAACAGGACATGACAGACAGCTTGGACATGAGAGTGCACGGTGAACAGGACATGACAGACAGCTTGGACATGAGAGTGCACAGTGCATGAGAGGTGGCCAGAAACCAAGACACGTTTCGTCGGCGATGGTGGGCCCATTCTGCATATGACCGGCTGCGAGTTGATGATCATCGTGTGGTAATGCATCAGACACCTGCACTTTTCGTATAATAGCTATAATCAAGGAGGGCCAGCCTGCACGTGGTGCACGCTAAATATTCCTCGAGAAGATGTGAGCAAATAGTTCGCTGCCCAGACAGCATTTCAGTGACAGAATCTACTCTAGAGCAGAGGCAGAGACTAACAATTTACTTTAGTTATATAACGAGAACAGAGGCATTGGATAACATTGTGACAGTCTACTTTGGTTATATAACGAGAATAGAGGCATTGGAGAACATTGTGACAGTGTAATTTGGTTATATAACAAGAATAGAGGCATTGGAGAACATTGTGACAGTGTACTTTGGTTATATAACGAGAATAGAGGCATTGGAGAACATTGTGACAGTGTACTTTGGTTATATAACGAGAATAGAGGCATTGGAGAACATTGTAACAGTGTACTTTGGTTATATAACGAGAACAGAGGCATTGGAGAACATTGTGACAGTGTACTGTGGTTGTATAAAGAGAATAGAGGCATTGGAGAACATTGTGACAGTGTACTTTGGTTAAATAACTGTCGTATATTCAGAAGGGACTGGGTTCACTGCTGTGCCTCACCCATATTCTAATTTTAGAAGTTGGGCCCCATCCTCTTCCAATATGTAAATAAACCAAGAATACGACCCTTGATCTTTTACAGACTCATTTTTGGTTGTTTTGTCTAGGAGTAAGTGGTCCTCTTATTGGGAAACAATGAACAAATAGATCTGACTGTGCCCTTTTCACCTGAAATATAATAGCTCTCGAATCCCCATTCAATCTGTGAAAATGTCTAAAAAGATTTCCTCAGGGTGAACCAGGTGCAAGGAAACATGGGTCATGAACAGTTAAAAGATCCAGAGTCTCCTCTTTACCCTTTTGTTATAGAATTCATTTTTGAGCTAGTTTGTCAGATACTTAAGTATTTCACAAACAATGAAACACATTGATGACTTGTCCACACAAATAAGACAGAGAGTTCAACAGACAGGATGGACTGTAATGAAATTGGGAACTTCAATAACAGTGTATAAATTTATTGACTGGCCTGATTTTCTTTTGGCCTATCGATTGATCATTACACATTTTGGTACATCAGTTCATGGTGATAGTTACACATGTGGCAATGCAAATCATGGTCAATAATCAGTCCATCAATAAAGCACAATAATCAAAATGATCACAATGTCTTATAGAAAAGCATCTTTATGTGAGACTAACGTTTCCTAATCATTCTTAGTACTCTATAAAAAAGATCTGTGTGTGTTGTCATCAGTCCTCTGGGTGGTTTTAGGTTTAAACATATGAAAGGTCACCTATGAGTGGTTGGAGTGAGTTGAGCCTGGGTTCATCGACTGCTGGATCCCCTTCAGTCTGTGCCAAAGCTACTCTGAAGGCTTCTCATTCTCTGGTCAGGGCCTGAGGTCTCTACCATCTCATGTTTGGGACATCTTCTTTCATCTGCCTCCCTCTTCTGGTCTGGTTTCCACCGTGGACATCACTGTTTAAAATTTACAGAGGTATGTACAATCCTACCAAAGTAATTTTTTGCAGCATGTCATAAGTATGAAAACAACATAACAGAAAGAATAAGATCAGAAGAAGTGTTGTTGTGTTAATTTGTGTGGGGTCAGACATCATTTCACTGCATGCACCTGCCATCAGTTGGTACCTGCTGTATGCATTCTCTCAGTGTACTTTTGGTTCAGTGAGAAGGGTACACTCAGACAGAGATAAGAGTGAGGATGTGTTGTTCCTTGGGTCAATGAAGTCAAGCAAATAATGCAATATCAAGACAAGAACAAGAGGCATTTTTACAAATGACATACATTACATCTTCATCATCTCCTTCAGTGTTGCATGGTGTGTTTAAATGTTTATCTGTACCTCCCAAATCAACTATTTGTCTTCTTCGTCCCATTATCAATCATGTTCCTGTTCCTGTTGTGGTTGTGGTGTTGGGTGGAGTGCTGTGTTGAGTATTGTGTTGAGTTAACTTCTGTTGTGTGGGGTTTTCATAGTTTGTACCATTTCCCCCTCCATCTTCAGCAGGTAATATGAGTTTAACTCATCAAGTGTGTTATTGTTATGCATGTCTGTCATACAGAATTTCTGATGTGTATTTGTTACCAAAGTAATCTATACAAGATCATGACAACAATCCATTAGTAAAAAGGTTATTACTTAAAGTACCTCTCCGGAAGATAAACTCTATGGACCACTGTGTGAACTGAAAAAGACAGTTCAATTCATGCAAGAGACGACATTGCAGATACAGACATATTTCAAGCGAACGAAAGAATAAGAAGAAGTACCTCTCCTAATTCCCTCCTTCTCTTCGTCTTCATTTTATTCTATCACTACTATCACCAGTGCACATCATGTCCATTCTGTTGGCGATCACTATTTGACAATAGACCGAGGTTTTATTCACCTTGTGGTCTCGACAGATTAACCAGGCCGTCTGTCACAATGGCGTCTGGTGAAGCGTATCCTGTTTCTAGGCAATGCGTTTAGTGAGTGCTTTGACTAATTAAAATCTGTCACATACATACAATCAATTACTATCAAATACTATTATTTCAATGCGTAAAGAGGAAAGAAAAGATATAATCCATCTCTCAGCTCCTTAGATTGCAAATAGACAGAAATATGTACGTTTTCAAGTGAGGCAGTAGTTAATGTGCTCAAACTGACTTGTCTGCAGAAACAATTTAAAGTGGTTTTTGATGCACTGCATTAACGTGCGTTTGAATTTTCACCTCAAACATTTTCCTGTGATAGATTGATGTAGTATGCACATAGTAAAGTCAATAGTTGTAGTGAAGAATATCAGAGTTTGCAGGTTTAAGAAAGTTTGAGATGTCGGTTTCTCCGGGGGAAAAGGCTCAGTGTAGCTAGAAGTGGCAGTCGTCAATTTTTACACTTCAGAGAGTTATTTTATCACTAATACACTTAATTTTTACGCACAACACTGGATACCTCTGCTGCACATGTCTGGGTATCACACTGATATGAGGATTGTCAAGCTTACCTCAGGTTTTGAATCAAACTGCAGTCATTGCACTCAGAAAGGACAGGTCTCACAAACTATCTGACCGATCGTCAGAGCTGAAGAAGTAGGAGTGCGCGGGTTTTAACAAAAGGGACGCTCACTTGGGCCAACATTAAATCACGTGACTCCTTCCTACCACTAGTATAATTAGTTGCAGACGCTGTAATTTCTATTAATAGATGACATCCGTCTATCTAATGTGTCAACTGGTGTTAGATTCTCAATAGTGCGTTCAAGTGTGTGACTTCTCTGGTTCGTGGTGCGAAATTGTTGACGCACTGTATAATGATGGTTGGTGAATATGTCACAATAACGAGAATAGAGGCATTGGAGAACATTGTGACAGTGTACTTTGGTTATATAACGAGAATAGAGGCATTGGAGAACATTGCGACAGTGTATTTTGGTTATATAACGAGAATAGAACCGGTCTACCATTGATATGATATTCTCATTGCGAAAAATGCAAGAAAAATGCCGGGAACAGAATCAACCACTGTTTATTGCCTTCATCGACCTCACAAAGGCATTTGATTTGGTCAGTCGTGAGGGTCTGTTCAAGGCACTAAAGAAGATTGGCTGCCCACAAACTCTTCTGTCCATTGTGGAATCATTCCACACAGGCATGAAGGGTATAATCAAGTTTGATGGTGGAACTTCTGAAGAGTTTGATATCAAGAGTGGAGTTAAGCAAGGTTGTGTACTAGCTCCCACCCTCTTTGGAATATACTTTTCACTTCTACTGAAATATGCCTTTCGTGATCAGGATGTGTGACCTGTCAGGTCTTAGTCAGATATGACTGAGCTACCGTATGACAGTAGACGGTACTACCTGCTTTCTGTCAGCGCCGAATGTTGGGCGGCGCTTACCAAACCAGACACCCCCCATTGTACCAACGGCTTCGGGCGGAAGAGCGCAATTGGGAGGGTAAAAGCCTTATCCTGGTGCGAGGAAATGCAACCCAAAGACAAAATAGTCATGGCAGGGCAGACCAGGCCCTAAGCCTTGGTTGGTAGCTGGTCTATGATCGAAGCTCCGACAGGCGGACAGTTAGAGTATTACTTTGCTGATCCGGTAGCTTCTGCAGCTTGTCTTGTTCCAGATGTATAGGTGTCAACTTTCCTCTTGAGTGAACTAGGCAGGCCGAGAGAGGGATCATGCTGCATGGGCAACACATGGTTTCTTTATTTTAGCCCAGGCTTTGTGCTATGGAGAGGCAATAACTCCATCCCTGGTCTTAAGCGGTCTCGGAATCAAAGCGAGAGGCAACTGTTACGGGTTATAAGTCCTTGTCAGTTGGCGTAGACATGGGACGCCACGCGTTGCCTCTGACGGTCGGAGACACCTACAGGTGTCACTGATCAGCTACCGCCCGCTTCAAGCTGGGCAGCCCCCGGCCAATTGTGTGCTGATCCGCCACATCCTGCCTGCTTCAATGGGTGCTTGGGGCTAGGACAAAATCTGAATCGCAGGCTGTAAAACCAATGCAACAGGTACAAATAAAAAAAGAATAATAGAAACCTCAAGCTACGGCTTGCAACCTGGAACGTGAGAACCATGTGTCCAGGATTTTCCACTGACTTGACAAATATTGACGATGTGGGAAAAACTGCCGTGATTGATGCTGAACTCAATCGTCTTAACATTGATATTGCTGGCCTGCAGGAGACTCGCCTCGCTGAGGAAGGGTCACTCAGGGAAAACAATTACACCTATTTTTTGGAAGGGTAGAGGGCAGGCAGAAAAAAGGCAACATGGTGTGGGCTTTGCAGTGAAGAATTCGCTACTGGGAATGATTGATATCCCAGCTGGAGGTAATGAAAGATTATTATCCCTGCGCGTGGCAACCTCTTGTGGATTTGCCACCATTATCACTGCATATGCACCGACACTCGCTTTCTCTGATGATGTGAAGGATACGTTCTATCAGCAGCTAGACTCTGTGATCAAAGCAGTTCCAAAATCCGACTACATTTATGTCACTTATTTTCCCGGGAGGAAAGTGGAATCAACAAGCACATCTTCAAACTTATTATCTTTTGGGATTATTGACTGACTTCTGTCTACACTCCTCCCTTCTGTCTTCCCTTCCATATATCTATTCCTTTCTCTCTCTTTATTATTCCCTCAACACATACTCCGACAACAGTTCCTTTCAAAGATTAATAAAATATTTATTAATAAAAACTATGTCTGGTGTATGTATGGACTGTGTAAGCGTAGTTGATAGTGTATTATATTGTTGGTGCAAGAATGAACTCGTAATGTCTAGCAGCGGTATCACTCGCCCAATGACTCTGCCAAACCACCGGACAGCACATAAAACAGGACAGGTCTCACCCTGGATGTTCCGTATGCTTGAGTCTGATGGTAAATCCGTTATTGAACGAAACAAAACTGTTCACCACTGGGTTACCGTAACGTAATAATATTCCACCCATCTATGACTTCGCCCGAGTTTGTTTTATGAAATTAATTATCCATACCGAAAAAACTACATCACCACAGTTCTGCATATTGTCTCTAATGAGTAGCAATGTTTTGACTTGTCTATTGTTTCTTAACTATGCGTACAAGACGTATGTAGTTTTATTTTGCTTTGCTTTCTGCAAACTTATCTTTCTTTTTCCATTATTACTTTGGTTATCTGGATATTCTTTTCTTCTTTTTCAAAATTCCTTTAAAGGTATATTTTGTTTCGTATTTGACCCTGTCTAGGTTATTCCTTGGGTTATTGAGGTATTTGCTTTCCCCACAAATGAAATGCCTTGAGTTTATCAACAAAGCTTTTCCTGTATACAAGACGTATGTGTCTATCTTCTCTGATATATCCGGATGGGAGTTGGAACCTGTGAGAAGTATAACATATCAAGTGATAGGCGTCTGCCACTTAATACTACTTATGCAAGTGTCCTTCTCCAGCCGTAATGACAAGGCTTCCGAGGTAAACACCACCATAAGACATATGAATTCACCAAAGTCTAAACTATTCACTAATAGAAAGCAATGGTAAACGCTATGCACACACATCTATTTTCCTATGCTAAAACTATTACTCTAAAGTTATAATACCTTATATATTCACTTATCCTCCCGGAATCGAAATTAATAATTAAGCACATCGGCACTAATATCCCATTGCCTTAAACAATACGGGACTATAATTTCTTTTCCACACCTGGGAGTAATAGATATCTCTGTCCAGTTTGGAACACACACTAATCAAGAAACCCCACTTTCTACTATTTATATTGGGCTTCCCGTTCTTCCGTGATTGTTTGATGTCCATACATCAACAGTCGCATCTTGACGTATCCTGTACATCACAAGGCGGTGAAATCACGTAGTGATTAGTTGCTCGTTTCATCCGTTGTTACGCTGTTTCCCTGAGTTCCCCGTACGCGAATACTTCAAAGCATCCTAACTCGTTGATCGTTTTCTCCGTTCATATTCCCCCAACGCGATCTCCCCGGTTCCCGTGTCCGTACGATCCGATCGTCAGGCAATGAACTCTGCGAACACCTGTATCCTATTTTTATATTCGTAGGTCAATGATCTTTAATTTATCCTCCTCTCAGAATGAAGTACACAGTTGTTAACCCTCCTCCTTCATTGTATTTTGATATGTAAGTTATCAAGGAATCACTAAACTGCAGTTTTTCCGTGACAATTTATATGCTTGGTGATTTCAATGCTCGTATGGGCAAGGACTCAAGTTCATGGCCAGTGTGTCTTGGAAAATACAACACCAGTCACATGAATGATAATGGGCAAAGGCTGCTGGAGCATTGCACTAGAAATGACCTATGTATTACACACTCCTTTTTTAAAACAAAAGAGTTGCATAAGGTCACATGGAAACATCCAAGATCCGGCCATTGGCATCAGCTGGACTTCATTATCACACGGAGACAACATCTGAACCCTACATCATTAACTCGAAGTTACCACAGTGCTGACTGTGATACAGATCATTCTTTGGTTGTTGCAAGGGCTAGACTGAGACCAAAGAGAATCTACACAGCTAAACACAAATCTAGCCCCAGGATTAATATTATTAACACTCACGATCCTGGAAAGTGCTTTGAATTTCAACAGCAACTTGAAGACGCTTTCACTGATACATCAGAAAATTGTATAGTAAATGATAAATGGAGTAAACTTAAGGAAACTATTTATAAAACAGCGGTAGGGGTTTACGGCACTGTGGATCATAAGAGGCAGGACTGGTTTGCGGCAAACAGCCAGATACTGCAGCCCTTGATTGATAAAAAGAAGATAGCTCTTTTAAGAAACAAGGAAAGACCAACGCGTAACACTCTGAATGAGCTGAAGCAAGCAAGGAAGGATGTGCAAAAGGCTGCCAGGCAGTGTGCTAATGACTATTGGATCAAGTTATGTGAGTCCATTCAAATCGCAAGTGATAAGGGAAACATCAGAAGCATGTATGAAGGAATAAAGAAAGCCTGTGGTCCAATGATCAAAAGAAGTGCACCACTGAAAACCTTGACTGGAGAAATCATCACTGATAAGAAACAGCAGATGGACAGATGGGTCGAGCACTATTTAGAGCTTTACTCAAGTGAGACAAAGCTAGCGGATGATGCCCTCAACGCCATAGAGGCCCTGCCAACCCTTGACTACCCGGACACACTTCCCACCATAACAGAAGTTAAGTGTCCTATAAATGAACTTGCGTCTGGTAAGGCTCCAGGTAAGGATGGGATTCCAATAGAGGTAATCAGGAGTGGGCAAGACACACTCACTCTACAGATCCACCAGCTAATAGAGCTATGCTGGCGAGAAGGACAAGTCCCACAGGATTTTAAAGATTCAAGCATCATAACACTGTACAAGAACAAGGGCGACTGTCACAACTATAGGGGTATCTCACTTCTGTGTATTGTTGGGAAAGTATTTGCCAGAATTGTTCTGCGCAGACTTCAAGTCCTGGGAGATCAAGTCTACCCCGAATCACAGTGCGGCTTCCGTCAGAACCGGTCTACCATTGATATGATATTCTCATTGCCACAGATGCAAGAAAAATGCCGGGAACAAAATCAGCCACTGTTTATTGCCTTCATCGACCTCACAAAGGCATTCGATTTGGTCAGTCGTGAGGGTCTGTTCAAAGCACTAAAGAAGACTGGCTTCCCACCAACTCTTCTGTCCATTGTGGAATCGTTCCACACAGGCATGAATGGTATAATCAAGTTTGATGGCTCAACTTCAGAAGAGTTTGAAATCAACAGTGGAGTTAAGCAAGGTTGTGTACTATCCCCCACCCTCTTTGGGATATACGTTTCACTTCTACTGAAATATGCCTTTCGTGATCAGGATGACGGTATATACATTCACTCACGCTTAGATGGTGGCATCTATAATGCTCAGAGATTGAAGGCCAAGACCAAAATTAGGAGGGTACTAATCAGAGATTTGCTTTTAGCGGATGATGCTACGATTACGACCCACTCTGAGGAAGAATTACATCTACTATCTGCATTCTCCAATGCTTGTTCTGAATTTGGTTTAACAATTAACAAAACGAAGACACAGATTATGTCACAAGGTGCACATGGTGTACCATCAATCTTTATTGACGACGCCGAACTGGAGATAGTAGACCATTTTACATATCTAGGAACAGAGGTAAATAGCAAATTATCCCTCGATCAGGAAATCAACATCAGGATTGGCAAGGCAGCAACAACAATGAACATGTTAGCAAAAAGAGTCTGGGAGAACAGGAAGCTTACTGCCAAAACAAAAGTCCTCGTCTACCAAGCCTGTGTCCTTAGTACTCTTCTTTATGGCAGTGAAACCTGGACAACTTACTCACGCCAAGAGAAACGTTTAAACAGCTATCATATGCGGTGTCTGCGAAGAATACTTGGTATTAAGTGGCAAGACAAAATCACAAATACTGAAGTATTGGAAAGATCAGGTTGTGTGACGGTGTATTCCATGCTCAGTCTTCGTAGACTTAGATGGATAGGACATGTTAGGAGGATGGATGATGGTAGAATACCAAAGGACATCTTTTTTGGTGAATTACAGACGGGTAGTAGATCTCAATGTCGGCCTCTACTACGATACAAAGATGTGTGTAAGCGGGACATGATTGATACAGGCATTGATAATGCACATTGGGAGCAAGTCGCCGCTGAACGTGTTGCATGGAGGGCAACTATCAGAAATGGAATAAAGACAATGGAGAAAATGATTGACAATAAAGCACACACAGAGCGTTAGAGATGTAAGATGGTGCAAAATGGTGGAAATGACCATGTTTTCACATGCATCTACTGTGGGCAAACATTTTCAGCAAGAATTGGCCTTACCATCCACACTTGCCACCGCAATGCGTCGTAGTTATTAAGCCTTTTTGAAGCACAATGTACCAAACTATCGTCTGTCAAGACGGAAGTTTGCCAATGATCAGTATGGTGGTATATTCATTCACTCACGCTCAGATGGCGGCCTCTACAATGCTCAGAGATTGAAGGCCAAGACCAAAATTAGGAGGGTACTGATCAGAGAGTTGCTTTTTGCAGATGATGCTGCAGTTACGACCCACTCTGAGGAAGAATTGCAATGTCTACTATCTGCATTCTCCAAATCTTGTTCTGAATTTGGTTTAACAATTAGCAAAAAGAAGACACAGATTATGTCACAAGGTGCACATGGAGTACCATCAATCTTTATTGACGACGCCGACCTAGAGATGGTAGACCATTTTACATATCTAGGATAAGTGGTAAATAGCAAATTATCCCTAGATCAGGAAATCAACATCCGGATTGGTAAGGCAGCAACAACAATGAACAGGTTAAGAAAAAGAGTCTGGGAGAACAGGAAGCTTACTGCCAAAACAAAAGTCCTTGTCTATCAAGCCTGTGTCCTTAGTACTCTTCTTTATGGCAGTGAAACCTGGACAACTTACTCACACCAAGAGAAACGTTTAAACAGCTTTCATATGCGGTGTCTGCGAAGAATTCTTGGTATTAAGTGGCAAGACAAAATCACAAATACTGAAGTATTGGAAAGATCAGGTTGTGTGACGGTTTATTCCATGCTCAGTCTTCGTAGACTTAGATGGATAGGACATCTTAGGAGGATGGATGATGGTAGAATACCAAAGGACATCTTTTTGGGTGAATTACAGATGGGTAAGAGATCTCAGGGTCGGCCTCTACTACGATACAAAGATTGTGTAAGCGGGACATGATTGATACAGGCATTGATAATGCACAGTGGGAGCAAGTCGCCGCTGAACGTGTTGCATGGAGGGCAAAGATCAGAAATGGAATAAAGACAAAGGAGAAAATTATTGCAGATAAGTCACACACCGAGCGTATGAGACGTATGATGGTGCATGATGGTGGAAATGACCACGTGTTCTCATGCACCCACTGTGAACGGACATTTACAGCGCGAATTGACCTTATCAGTCACATTCGCTACCGCCATAGGTAAAATTTATTATGCCTTTTTAAAGCACAAACTATCGTCTGACAAGACGGCAAGGTGCCAATGTAAATATGTCTGGACTCCTCCAAGTCCATAATCTTCTAGGATGTTGTTTAAACCAAGTGTTTCCTACAACCATTCCTTGTTCTTTTGCCTGTTCTACAAGTCTGTTTTCTCTTTCGTTGAACATTTTCTTCTATTCCTTGAGGCGTGTTGTACATTGTTTCTTGCTCCATGGGGTGTTTTGGACATTATTTCTTGTTCTTTGAGGTGTGTTGGAGATTATTTCATGCTCCATGAGGTGTGTTCCACATTATTTCTTATTCTCGAGGTGTGCTGAACATTTTCTCTTATTCCTTGAGGTGTGTTGTTTCTGACGCCATGGGGTGTGTTTGACATTGTTTCCGACGCCACGGGGTGTATTAGGCATTGTTTCTTGTTCATCGAGGTGTATTGGACACAGTTTCTGGTTGGTTGAGGTGTGGGGGAATTGTTTCTTGTTAATTGAGATGTTTTGGACACTTTTTCTTATCCATGAGGTGTGTTGACATTGCTTCTTATTCCTTGAGGTGTGTTGGACATTGTTTCGTCTTCCTTTAGGTGGTGTGTTGGACATTGTTTCGTCTTCCTTTAGGTGGTGTGTTGGACATTGTTTCTTATTCCTTGAGGTGTGTTGGACATTGTTCCTGATTCCTTGAGGTGTGTTGGACACTGTTTCTTATTCCTTGAGGTGTGTTGGACACTGTTTCTTATTCCTTGAGGTGTGTTGGACACTGTTTCTTATTCCTTGAGGTGTGTTGGACATTGTTTCTTATTCCTTGAGGTGTGTTGGACACTGTTTCTTATTTCTTGAGGTGTGTTGGACATTGTTTCTTATTCCTTGAGGTGTGTTGGATACTGTTTCTTATTCCTTGAGGTGTGTTGGACATTGTTTCTTATTCCTTGAGGTGTGTTAGATACTGTTTCTTATTCCTTGAGGTGTGTTGGACACTGTTTCTTATTCCTTGAGGTGTGTTGGACATTGTTTCTTATTCCTTGAAGTGTGCTGGACATTGCTTCTTATTCCTTGAAACGTGTTGGACATTTTTTCGTGTTCCTTGAGGTGTGTTGGACATTGTTTCTTATTCCTTGAAGTGTGTTGGACATTGTTTCTTATTCCTTGAAATGTGTTGGCAATTTTTTCGTGTTCCTTGAGATGTGTTGGACATTGTTTCTTATTCCTTGAAGTGTGTTGGACATTTTTTCGTGTTCCTTCAGGTGAGTTGGACATTGTTTCTTATTCCTTGAGGTGTGCTGGACATTGTTTCGTGTTCCTTGAGGTGTGAAGAACATTGTTTCATGTTCCTTTAGGTGTGTTGAAAATCGTTTCTGACGCCTTTAGCTGGAACTCTGTTATCATCACATGGCTCCGGATTCGACCCAGCATCATAAAATGGGTGCCAGGGAATGAGGTGTCAGTTCGGCGACAGGTGTGATACTGTGTGACGTCATCCATCGAGGGCCGATTGGTCCAAACAATATTGGTCTAGCACCATCCATACAGACGATACGCCATGATGGAACTGAAATGAGATCATTTATTTTGAGATAGAAGCGTGCATTACGAAATGTGTCGTTAATTTTCAGAATTTCATCAGGGCTAGGATTTCAATAGCTGTATATTTTTTTTTTCCTTGCAAACACGGCGTCGTTAGTAATATCAGATGCTATTTTTACATGCTTATCTTATTTATTCGTATCAAAGTTGTTAGCTATCAATAGTTTTCCAGCAACAAACTTAATTAGTCGCAGTCAATACTTGTTAGTTTGTTCTCTTGTTACCCAGACAACACCGGCGATTGCAGAATCATCATTATCTGTCTAGAGTTATTTTCGTCAGTTCATGATTTATACAGGATCCTTATTAAATGACCGATATAATTAAACAAACAACAGTATCTACAACAGAAGTTTCTGGCAGTTTGATTCTATGTATAACTGAATAATAAATTACAAATTTCTGCTGAAATAATGGTTATTGTAATGAATCTTACATAAATAGTTTTACCGCGAATAGAATAGTCATGGTGGGAAACTTAATGCTGTGTTTATAAATATTAAATGTTAGCATGCATTCACCATTAGATATAGCACACGATTCCGACCATAAATATCCGAAGTCGCTTGATAATGTTTGTAGGAATTATGAAAATTGAATCAAAGAGGAAAAATGAATGTTTAAATCGTAGACTGTGTTCTGCCATCAAATATGCACCGATGTTAGAGCACTCGCCTGCTGTCAATGCTGCGGATTCGTATTCTTCTTCTTGTTCTTCTTGTTCTTCTTCTGTCGAGGATATTTCGTCATAGCTAGTTATACACCTGAAAAGTCAATGTGTCCGATTTCGACATGCATCTGTGTAAGATTTACTTCCTCTAGATAGATTATATCCAAAGTAGTGGGTTATATATATCCGAGGGTAGGTTTACTTTTCCTAACAAATTTGTCACGGCAGCGACTTCACGGTCTACTCTTTGCAATTTCCAACTGCTGTTAAATTTTGAACGTGTGCAACTTACACAGGGACCCCCTGTTTGTCACCCTTATCCGAGGAGGCTAGGTATCCAATTCCACTACCCAAGAGATCATGAGGACGTATGATTTAATGAAATACCAGTGGTTTTTGCCAAACAAATCCTAGCCCTGTACAGGGACTGAACCCAACGTCTTCTGAGGCGAAACGGACACCATAACTTCACACGCAAGGCATCGAATCCGCATTGGATTCCCAATTGTGACAAGATGACATTTTCCTCGACTGGTATGACTGTGGGTGCACAGATTGTAGAAACTTCCATCATGATATCCCTGCTATCCCACTGCTGCTGCTTTATGCACTCATTTGATTAGATTGATTGGCTCTAAGGTGGGCCCTGCCTCATAAAATGGCTGCGCGATAATTCTCTTGGAAAGAACAGGGGGGTCATATTGACAATTTTCTCCTCAGTCACTAAAATATGGGCCCAGTGTGAGAATTGTCGGAGTCTAGATTTTCCTGTCATTAGAGTTAGATCAAATGCGTTAGTGCTAATCTGTCGACGCGGGTAGAACAGAGATATAGGTGTAAATTATCCACACAAGAGGTTAGCCCAGACTTTACGCAATAATAATAATAATAATAATAATATAATAATAATAATAATAATAATAATAACAATAATAATAACAATAATAATATTTAAAAAAACGAAATCTTAGAAAGATTACGTCTACTAGCAGTCAGCACGAAATTATAATGCATAGGGGTAACAATAAGGACATATATTATGCTAATGGTATCCTTTGCACTCTGTTTTAGTTTTGTCCTGAAATTCAGCTGTATTATTGTTATTGTTTGCTACTAAGTGTCACTTGTATTATTTATTCCCGCTTTATTACCAATATAATGTTCCCATGTGCCAGTGTATCCTGTACTTCAACTGTGTCAGTTTTCATCCGTTAAGCCTGCATTGTAGGTTTTAACCTGTGCTTACGCAATGTGACAATTGTCACCCTTTACTTTCATTGTGTCATTTGTCACCCTTTACTTCCACTGTGTCATGTTCACCCTTTACTTCCACTGTGTTATTTGTCACGTTTACTTTCACTGTGTCATTTTCACCCTTTACTTCCATTGTGTTATTTATCACCTTTACTTTCACTGTGTCATTTTCACCTTTTACTTCCATTATGTTATTTATTACCTTTACTTTCACTGTGTCATTTTCACCTTTTACTTCCATTGTGTTATTTGTCACCTGTACTTTCACTGTGTTGTTTAACCTTTACTTCCGTTATGTTATTTGTCACCTTTACTTTCACTGTGTCATGTTTAACCTTTACTTCCATTGTGTTAGTTTTCACCTTTAATTTCAATGTGTTAGTTCCACCCTTTACTTCCATTGTATTATTTACCACCGTTACTTCCATTGCGTCATTTTTAACCTTTATTACTGGATTATCTGATTTATCCTGTACTTCCGCTGTGACACTTTTTTCTTGTACTTTTCCTGTGCCGCCTATTGCCTATCTTTCTGCTGTTTCAGTTTTATCTTTTGCTTCCACTATCTCACCTGTATCCGCTGTGTGAGTTTTATTGCATACTTCTGCTGGGTCATCTTTATCTTTCACGTTCGTTGTGCCAGTTTTACATATAGCTGAAACTCCACAATCGTCCGCTTCCAGTCCATTAAATCATGGTTTCCACTGTTTTCCGCATTTAATTAATTCATAACATTTTCCGTATGAAATTTTCATCTATCCTTTAGTAAAGGATAAACAAGACAGCGGAAGTAGAGGCTGCAACCCACACAGTGGATGAACCTGGGATATAGGAAGTGGCTTATACGATTGATATAGCGGAAGTACAAGTGACGCAGAGAAGTCAAAGAATGCTGATTAATCTATAAAATTATGAGGCTGTCGCCATATACCTAATAGGCCTGAATGTGTGTAAAGGGCCCCTTTATTTCTCTACATCTGGAAACATAACAGAAGTTATTTGTTGGGAAATATATAAAGTCGAAAGTTATATTTAGGTTAAAAGAAAAAAAAAACTGACAACGTTTTACTGAAATCTTCAGTAAAACTAACATAACCGAAGCTTTCTGTAATATTTACACAACTGAAGTCTTCAGTAAAACTGACATAAAGAACGTTTTCTGGAATACGAGAACTTACACTACTGAAGTCTTCAGTAAAACTGACACGAGGGAATTTTTAGTAAGATCTACATACCGAGAGTAAACAATGTAATAGATGCGGTGATTGTTATAGCCCAGAAGTAAGAACATTAGGAAATATCTGCACCCATCCAAGCAGAAAGAGTAGTATAGTATATGTGCAGGTAGCGCATGGCTAGCATAGAAAACAGCGGTGACGCTAAGTCTTAATCAATGATCAAGTTCTACAAAAAACAAATTAAAACCGTAAACTGATTACATAAATTAAACGTAGGCAGTCAAGTTTTTTGGGTACGTTATGAGAAGAAATAAACTTAACTTGGTGGCAGCTGGTAAGACTGAGGGGAAAAGAACAAGGGGAAGGCAGAGAAGTAAATATCTTGATGGCTTGACCATAAGGCATGGTCACGACAAGAACACAGAGCTGATCCACGACTCTGGTGATCGCGTAAGATGGCGAAACGCTTATCGGCATGGTACATGATGATGATGATGATGATGATGATGATGATGATGATGATGATGATGATAAGACAATAGAAATAATAACAGCAATAGGCAACCCCGGCCTGGGTCCCTCATCCCCAAGTCTATAATGTAAAAAGTAATGTAAATGAGTCCTTGTACACGTCTGGAAGCTATTTTGATACATGGTGCTGGATCCATGTTGTATAGATGGATGCTGGATTATATCACGTTGGCCACCTTTACTTTCCAGAACATTTTCTGGTATCCATTTAGGTTGGATCGGCATGGGAGCCCAATGTTAATACTAATTCCCGCCTTAATAATGTTTCGAAAACAACAAAAAACCTTCCTACCGGCAGGCAGGCGAGCGTGTTAGCCAGTATGATACTTACATGAGATATGCATGTGATACTTACATCTTAATCACTGAAGCCCTGTGACAGACAATCAACTTTCTGATATATTACCGCACTAGGAGAGACAATCAACTTTCTGATATATTACTGCTCTGTGAGATACAATCAACTTTCTGATATATTACGGAATTTGAATAACGAAGACACAAACAATAGATTGCACGATAAATTGCCTGGCATATTTCGCTGCATCTCGTCAGGTACATACTGCAGAAATCACACAAATATTACGGAATCCTAGTCTCCCCTTGTCGTGTCTTCGCCTCACAGTGGTAGAGGGTTTCCAATGACCTCAAAAGCTAATGGTAGGGTCTCTCATGTCGGAAAGGTCAAGAGATAAGAACCAGACGAAGAGAAACACAAAACTGCTGCTTTGTAGGTTGACTGGCGACAGTCAAAGATTGGGGAAAGCGAGGGTTGCCAGACATCCCAGTTTCCTAGACAGTCCAGATGTTTTATGAAATAAATCACTATTCTAAACAATGCTTTCGAGACGCCCATTTTCCAGGTCTCTCTCTCTTCCCCCCACCCCCCCCCCCCCCCCCTTACACCCTAAAAGATTAAATTAAATTGAGCTGTTTCTCTGTTTGGAAACAGAAATGATGCACATAACAGATTAATTGAATTTTGCATTTAAACCGAGCTATGATAGCCAACACACTTTTTAAACAAAACCCGTGAAGACTCTTCACATGGAAGTCCCCGGAAATAGTAGCACCTAGCCGTCTTTACAGATGAAAGTATGTGGATTGGAACTAAAATTCCATCGCACAATGCCTGGGCTGGTTTTAGAGAATAGAACTACCAAAAACCAGATATATTATATTTTAATACAAAGAAGATGGAGAACAAGCACAACATCAGCAGAAAACTCTACAAACTGCATGCAGACTGATACAGATCATCAGTTATTAGAAGCAGATGTGGAAGTAAAACTCAGAAAGCTTACCCAAGGACCATGGCCACTTTCTTTTGATCTCACAAAAATACCAGATGCATACAGCGTAGAAGTGAAGAATCGTTTTGGAGTCTTGATGTCTATACAGGAGGAATTTTTTTTTCGCATATCCTTTACAGGACATCGCTGTCAACATCAGCAACTTTCAGCTGATTGTTGATTTCTTCGCAAAGTTATGCGCAGTAGTTTGCCATTGCTTTCTGAGCGACCGGCTCACATACCCCTAAGTTATCGACGCGGAGTGAACCACTACCGATTCTCACACAACGTCATGTTACTCACGAGACTATACGGGATTACGGAGAAAGTCGTGTAACCCCTAGACCAGGGAGACGGCCAGGAGGAAATTACACCTGATGAATTGACAGTACATGCAAGAAATGTCTTGATAACAGCAGCCACAGATTTAATTCCGACCAAAAATAAGCAACATAAGCTATGGATTACATCAGACACGTTAGAATTAATAAAACAACGAAGGGAATTGAAACAGAAAGGAGGAGAAACCGATAACAGCAGGATGAAGTATAAATCTTTACTACGAGAAGTAAGAAAGAACACAAGAAAGGACAAAAACCAATATATGCAAGAATGTTGTACTTGAATAAAGCTATATCATAAGAATAGAAGAGATTACGAAATGTCAACAACAACAACAACAATAACAACAACAACAACAACAACAACAACAAAAACGAAGTAATTGACAAGAAATTTCAACCTCAATTAAATGTCATCTGTGACAAACTGAGAAATACTCTAACAAAATCTAGAAAATTTATAGGACGATGGCAGGGATACTGCAGTGGAATGTATTATATGAATGACTGTGAGGGCTATGAATGAGGTACATAAACCAATCATAGCAGAGACAGAACACGAACCCTCATTAGATGAAATTGTTTTGGACAATAAAGAACCTACAGAATGGTAAATCACCAGGATGTGATGAGATACCAGCTGAACTAATTAAAGCGAGAGGAAAAGAAAGCATACAAATGTATCGCGCATTATAAAAAAAAAATAGATATGGAAATATGATATATGGCCCAAAAAAAAGTTGGAAGAGAACTAAAACTATCTTAATTCCAATACCACATAAAAAAGGCAACCTGAAAGTATGCACCAACTATAAAACTGTTGCCCTGATCAGTCATGTAAGTAAATGTCTACTAAAAGCTAAAAGTCGTAATGGGAAGACTTGGTAAGAAAATGGAAGAATAGATTAACGTGGTTCAAGCTGGATTTAGACAAGGAAGAGAAACAAGAAATCACTTATTCAACATGCGTTTAATAATAGAGATGTGTAGAGAATTTAATGTAAACCTATTCTCACATTTTATGGATTGATCAAAGGCATGTGACTGTGTACAATATCAGAAACTTTGGGAAATCATGAAAAAAATGGGCTTTCCGTCACATGTAATACAACTCATAAAATGTTCAATCTATACCAAGAAGCAGCTGTTAGAATAGCTGGCGAGACATAAGATTGGTTTTACATCAAGCAAGGCGTCCGTGTGCTGTCCCCTTATGTGTTTAACTGTACTGTACGCCGAAAATACGAGGGTAAGTTAATAAGTAAGTCACACAGTTCTGTGGGATGACATGTAAATGAAAACATGACACGCAGTTCTATGCAGCCGGTTTGAGAGGAATGATAAAACGATGGGATAAGTGCATCAATGTTGGTGGAAACTATGTTGAGAAATAAAGAGACAATGTATGTACAAAAATAAATTGGTTTCAAGTTGTTATAATCTTTAGTTATTTTTCTACAGCCATTTGTGACTTACTTATTAACTTACCCTCGTATAATGCGAAATGTCAGAGATGTTATAACCAAAGAGCAATACAATGCCCTAAATATCGGTGGTCATGAAATACAAGAAATTCGATATGCTGATGATACAGTATTACGATCAACATCACAGAATGGTATAGAAAAACAAATACCCTCAACCCAAAAGAATAGTGAAAATCACAACTTATATCTTAACATAGCAAAAACAACGATAATGCATACAGATAAAACTAATATGGAGAAAGAAATATATGTTCATGCGGAACAATTTGAGGCAGTGAAAAATTTCAAATATCTTGGCTTATTAATTACCAACAATGGTGACACAAGGAAGGAAATTGAAAGACGAATATCTATTGCTCTTCAGAAACTAAAACAACTGAGTAAATTGTGGAACTTTCCCAATGCAACATACCCCTGTGAGACCTGGAAACTTACTAAACAAGCTGAACATGACATAAATGCCTTTGAATATAAATGTTATAGACCGGTTCTAAGAATACCTTGGATACGACAAGAACTGAATATTGAAGAAGGTTGATTACTAAAGATGACAAAACAAAGAAAATTGAAATAGTTTGGTCACTTGAAATGTCATGAAAGTTTGGAGAGAACAATCATGAAGGGGTATATGCCCGGAAAGAGAAGAAGAGGACTGCCAAAGAGAAGATGGGTGCAGGATGTAGCAGATGATCCCCAGATGGGTGTATCGGACGCTGGACATCTTGCTTATGACCAAGAAGTTTTTCGGAAGGTTGTTATTGGAACGAGGTTCTGCAAAGGACATGCTACTGAATGAATGAATGAATGAATGAATGAATGAATGAATGAATGAATGAGTGAATGTTTCTGTATTTTCTGTTGGTAGAACAGTTTAACTTTTGATTGCGATTATGAGCAGAATTTATCAAGCAAAATCTGCATTTCAGGAAATGAAACATCGTATGCAATAAGTCACTATCATCGAGTGTCAAGAAGGCAGTACTAACATGTTTATTATATAAAACCTGTTTTGCTGTATGACAGTGAATCATGGTACGTGAAAGAACAAATTTGAGAGACTGTTGAGAATACATTGGACTGCCAGATTAATAACATTGTCTGAAAGAGGCTATTGAAAGTAGAGCAGTATAAACGACTATAAGATATAGGCAAACAATGTTGTTGGTCATATAATAAGAAGAGAGGCATTGGAGAACATCGTGACGACCAGAAAGATCAGTGTTGGAAGAGGCAGAAGCAGAAAGCGAGAAATGATGCTGGATGGACTGAGGCGTTGACATGCAGGAATATCAGTTCAGTTATCCGTTCAGTTATCAGTTGGTTTATCTTCGTTGCACTCCGGACATGTCCATAGGTGCTCAGATCCTCCCCCCCCCCCCCCCCAGCATATGCTCAGCGTCCGGTGGCTAATAGTGCCAGTTCTGTGTTGGTTGACGAGGCACTTTGTTTTCCCGATGTACCTCTCGCGTCTGGCTGTGCCGATTCTTACTCCCAGGTCTTTCATCCTGGACAGCGATGTGGAATCACTGACGTCAAAATCCTCTGTTCTCGCCAAATCTTTAAGGACGTTAATAACATCGGCACGATCCATGGGCTGGCCATCTACAGGGGGTGCAGAGCCAGCCAGTTTATCAGCTCGTTCATTTCCCTCGACTCCCGCATGTCCCGGGACGAAGATGTAGGTGACTTTACGGACAACAGACTTCCGCAGCGATTCAGTCCACTGTCTACGTACAGATCCAGCTTCGACCTTCTGAATCATGCTCATTGAATCACTTAGTACACACACGTTGGTATAATGCTGTGATTCCAGCCATAAGAAAGCCTGTGTAACTGCCATCACCTCCATCGTCATGCTGCTCGTGGTCATAGAGTGGGCACCACTGGATTCTTGAACGGTTCGGACCGCTGAACGGGCTGTAAATGCCCACGCACTTCTCTGCTGCTTTACAACAGATCCATCTGTATAGATGAGCACTTCGGGGCTATCTGAGTGTTCATAGATGAGCGCGTTGACCTCTGCATTGACAGCGGCAGGGTTCTGCTCTCTGCACCGTCTGTCGAGTGTGATAATGTAGGAGAAAGTGCACTTAAAGGCTGGAGGCACCGGCACCCATTCCTTGCCGGGGTTGATACTGGTAAGACTGCAGTCCTGTCTGACGACATCTTCCGTCCGACCCATCCATGATTTGCCCCTCTTTAGCCTGTCACCCTTTTCTCTGAATATAGCGTCATGCAGAGGGTGCTGCTCATCTGCACTTATTTTTAAGTATGCACGAGCTCTCCAGATCTTGATTCTGTGTTCCATTGTCGGGAAGTCAAGGAGGTATCTCATTGCTACACAGCTGGTGTCTCTCGTGCAGCCCAAAATGATGCGCATGGCTTCGTTTTGTACCTTTTCGAGTCTTCCAATCTGTGTAGGGCTGACAGTGAGGATGGCCAGGGCATACTCGATGCGTGAAAGTACAGTCTTTGGAACAGAAGTATTAGCAGTCTTTGCTCGATATTGGCAGTCGCCATGACTCTCATTGCTGACAAACCTTTTCGAGCCTTCGTTATGACATAATCGACATGATCTCTGAAGGACAGACTACGATCAAGCCTCACGCCAAGATATGTCATTGACTGGGTTCTACTCAAAGTGCACCCATCCATTCTTACTGCCGGCAGGTCTGTTTTCACAATATGGTTGTTTAGTGAGAACCATGTAACCGTTGCCTTTGCAGGGTTGACAAGGGCATCTGCATCAGCACGCTATGAGGAAATTCGATCTAGTTCGCCCTGCATATCATTGGCAACCGTCTGTCTATCTCGACCCTGTCGATACACGAGGATGTCGTCAAAGAATGACAGAGTCCTACCCCTCCCGTCCAACTGTTGTTCAGTGATCGGCACCGTATACACGTTGAATAGTACTGGTGACAGTGGTGAACCCTGCGGCAATCCTGGACATATCGTTATCGGCTCAGAAGACCAACTCCCGCATCTTAGCACCACCTTCCTTTGGAGCAGAACTGCAGCTATCCATCGTACAAGGTGAGGGGGCACTTTCAGTCTGAGGAGGTTTTGCGTCAAGTGCTCGAAAGATACTCTGTTATATGCGTCCTCTAAGTCTATGACGGCCGCACATGTCTCTTCTCTGACCTGAAATCCTTCGTAAACGTCTTGAGCAAAGACAGCCGCATTCAGCCATGACTCTTTGTGTGGGCGGGAAGCAGCCGAGCTGTTCCAAGTCCCAAGCAAGTCTGTGTGCTACAATTTTCTCCAGTAGCTTGCCAACAGTATTCTGCATCGTAATGATTCTGTAGCCGCTTATCTTGGAATGGTCTTTGTTCGGTTTTAGCAGCGGCAGCAAGTAGCTGTGTAGCCATTCTTCTTTGACCTGACCCCTCTGGATACTGGTGTTTAATTCTCTGGCCAGTTCTTCTATGTCATCATCTGATATCACCAGTAGGTCACCATATCGGGTGCCGTCTGGGCCTGGGGCGGTGTTAGGTGATTTCTTGAGCATCGCACGCAATATCTCAGCTGTGATTGTCCATTCTTCGTCTGTCCCGACCCCCTCGCACAACTGAGAGAGTGTCGTCGTGGTCCTCTGTCTGGCGGGCTCGTCTTTCTGGTCAGTCTGTTCTATGTAGCGTGTAAGAAGGGCCTTACCTTTATCCGCATCCGACTTTTTCCATGCGAGGTCTGTGCCTTGAAAGTCTGGAATACCCCTACGTTGTGCAGCACCGTTCATGCTCTTGTGGAGGCGCCAGAATGTCGTAAGAGATCACTCGGAGCACACCTTCCTGCAGAACTCGTCCCATTTCTCGGCCTTGGCCTGTTTGGCGCAGGATTTGAAAAAAGTCGTCGTCCTATCGACCTCAGTCTTCAGGTTCGCCAATTCAACCTGTGGCATGTTAGCCTTTCTGGCCTTTTGCCAGTCTTTGACAGCCTGCCTCTTTCCCAGCCATGCCTTCTCGACCTCTCCATTCCACCATGGTGGCTGCAACCATCTTTCTTGTCTCCTGCGGGAGGAAGTTAGTTTTCTTCTTCAGATCTTGCTTATGGCGTCTTGACCAGTGGTGTCGTACGGGAAGGCATTTGTCTTGTTTCTTTGACTCATGGCCCCGTCTTTCTTGATCAGGATGACACAAGGGTAGTGGTCACTATCGTGGTATCCCAGTGTGCCCCACCGGCACCTTGGTGCGATGGTGGGCGACACCAGAGCCAAGTCAATGACGCTGTCAGAGTCACCTGGTCGAGTGGCTATTCTAGTGACCTTCGCATCATTCAGACAGATTAGGGCAGCAGATTCCAGGGCGTCCTCCAGATCTACTCCCTGTCTATTGGTGATGCAATTCCCCCATTGACTGCCTCTGGCATTGAAGTCCCCACAGTAGATGATATGCCTTTCATCCATATCGAACAAACTCTGCCATTGTCGCACGTCGACCTTCCCATTTCGCGCATACACGTTCACGATTACAAGCTGCACTGGTGTCATTATTCTTAATGCCTGCACTTGCAGGGCATCACTGTTCCAGGAAGACATATCGATCTCAGACACTAGTATGTTGTCGCGGACCAGAATGACCTGTCCGAGGTGCCGCCTGTTAAAGAATCCCTGAAATCCCGCGACATTGACTGTTCCGTCGCCGAGCTGTGTTTCTTGTAAGACTACAATATCGTTTCCGTACAGTAGTTTTTCAAGAATGGGTCGGCTTTTAATAAATGATGCACAGTTCCAGTACAGTACTCGAACGTGTCCGATGCCCAATCTGTCACATTTTAAACGCCTTCTGCGTGTGCCCGCCGTCTTACTACGCCGTGTTCTTGTCGGTCGTCTGGTCGTCATGTTAGGCTTAACTATCGCCAACGTGCGCCGATGATACGCCGAAGGGAGTCCGGGCGCGCGTGCACGAACTCCGTTGCACGGTCCGAACTCCATTTCACCACGAAAAACACACTTAATCCATACACATTTCAGAAAAAACACGTTCCATTTTACGGGACGAAAAAATGTCCCGCCATCTTGCTCAAGGGAACTCAGGAATATCATCAACATAGATGATCAGGAAAACCAAGGACAGAGATCTGCAGACAGACATGAATGCCTACGCCATTCGGTAGCCCACATGATGATGGCGATAACGAGTAACAGTATTACATTGTGTAACATCACTATGATAATGAGTGACAGTATTAAATTGTGTAATATCACTATTTGTAAGAGAAACGTCTCGGTTTCTCAGTTACAAAATTTGACCACCCTTGTGAAAGCAAACTCGAAAAAAAACATGCTTTTCAAGGCCGTGTGTACTGAACCATAAACTTCACTAAAGAGTGCAACGCAATTCACTTTATGATATCTTTATGATGTCAGTCCTGGTCTACCGACTACCTCCTGCGACCTCCTTATTCACAATTACCTATCGGAACTCTCCTTTTAATGGCCCACGCCTAGGGGTAAGCCGGGTTTTCATTCCATGAAACAAGATCAAACATCCGAACTTGATGGCGTATTCTAGCACGCATCAAATAGAACAGAACACAACAGAAGTGATAAAAGCACACATATGACGTCATTGAAAATGACGCGCAATCTTCAAGAAAGAGGGTGATGTTCATCCTGACCCCAGGCATTTCTGTAACTGGTAACTTTAAATCTTCACAGCGCAATCTGATTTCCCCCTGTCTTTTTTCGCATACAATATTAAGTTTCCGTTGTCAGAGAAAACTGTTGTAAATGAGTTGTAATAGCATGCAATTATGAAAGAATCATGGCCCCGAGGAAGAAAAACACACCCATACATTTCTTCTTCTTCTTCTTTTTATGCTTTCTCCTCCCCCCTCTTCTGCTTTTCTTCTGCTTTCGCCTCCTTCTTCTGCTTTCTCCGTCCATCTTCTTCTGCTTTCTCCACCCCTCCCCTTCCTCCTCCTCCTCCTCCTTCTTCTTCTTCTTCTTCTTCTTCTTCTTCTTCTTCTTCTTCTTCTTCTTCTTCCTCTTCTTATTCTTCCCCTTTTTCTCCTCCTCCTTATTCTTCTTCGCCTTCTAAATTCTATACCGTAATGGAGCACAGAATCTCAACCAACTCACATAAAGTTCTCCTACACTTTGTTGTCTCCTGCATCACCTTTCATGTCCTCCCCATTGTATGCATTTGTCTCTTATCCTTATCTGCATGTGTGTCTAGGTTACCTCCTTCCCCAACCTCCACATTCACTCTGCACTTGTTCACTCTACATTGATGACTCTGCCATACCATTTTAGTACTCTATCTGCTCCTCCAACTAAATTCTTATACTAATAACCCCGTCTGTTCCTACAACTTCTAAATGCTTACTCTAATAACTCTATATGTTCTTACAATTTTACATGCTTAAGCTAATAACTCTATCTGTTCCTACAACTTCTACATGCTTATTCTAATAACTCTATATGTCCCTACAACTTCTACATTCTGATACTAAAATAACTATATGTGTTTTACTTCTACATTCTTATACTAATAACTCTATCTGTTCCTACTTCTATATACTTAAATTAACAACTCTATCTGTTCCTACTTCTATATTCGTACACTAATAACTCTATCTGCTCCTACTTCTATATTCTTAAACTAATAACTCTATCTGTTCCTACTTCTATATTCGTACACTAATAACTCTATCTGTTCCTACTTCTATATTCGTACACTATCTGATCCTACAACTTCTACATTCTTATACTGATAACAAATCTGATCCTACAACTTCTACATTCTTATACTGATAACTATATCTGTTCCTACAACTTCTACATTCTTATACTGATAACTAAATATGTTCCTACAACTGCTACATTATTATACTGATAACTATATCTGATCCTACAACTTCTACATGCTTACACTGATAACTATATCTGATCCTACAACTTCTACATTCTTATACTGATAATTATATCTGTTCTTACAACTTCTACATTCTTATACTGATAACTATATTGTCATAATCTCCCCTGTAGTTGTGCCGCGGCGTCGTCAACGGCGCCAGGCGAATACAATTTACCTGTCCACAGGTTCGCGTGTGTGCGGGACTAACCGGACAGCGGTCAAGCCAGTACATGCGTGATGCAGGAAGATCACGCAGGAACACAATCCCGCCTGGCAAGAACTCAGAGCGAGAAACGCCAGACGGCTTGGGATTGTCGGACAGTACGGACGGGTCTGAGAGAAGCTCGTATGACTGCTGCGTCTGAATGCGAATTTATAGTAAACCTTGTGTGAGGCTAGGAGACTGTGCGGCTGTGGTATAGGTTTGTGAGTGTATCCATTGTATTGATTTATTGAGTAATTGTGTTGCGGCATCGACATTGTAATGGCGAGATGCCTGATCTGATTGTGTTGCGCGAGAAGTGTAAATAAAGTGTTTGACTTAGTGTTGCAGTGTGTTCCGTCAAGTCATTCTGTGACGGTGTTTAGTCTCACATGTGTTAGGAAACAAGAGCCTTAGTTATTGTTAAATGTAAGAACCTGGCATGTGTGAACGTGGGGGATCGTCCTTGTCGGATTTGAACCATATATGTGAGCGTGGGTAGCTCGTCCTTGTCGGATTTGAACCATATATGTGAGCGTGAGTAGCTCGACCTTGCTTTTGAATCATAAGAAGTAGGAATGTTTAGGATGTGTGAACGTAGGTAGCTAACCTCTAGTGCAGTTGAACGATATATGTGAACGTAAGTGCTACGACAGGCTTTGGATAGAACCATAAATAACATGGTTAGCTTGTCCTCGTTAGATTAGTTGAGTAGCACAGAAAGCGTGTGTAAGCGGAAAGTTCTGGAAAGAAAGTTCTGGAAAGAAAGTAAGTTGGTGAATGTGTTGAACGGACGACATTACGAACGAACAATCATACTTGACAGCATACAAACCTACAAAACTTAGTTGACACGCATACACCTCACAGTCATACATGTCCTAAAATTTCCTCTTCCAAAAGCAACAGGTTTTTGTGTGTCATCTGAAACCGTTAGCAGTAATGGTCATTTTTCCGGTTAGGAACGACCTTACAGTCTCTGGTCCAGTTTTCCACCATTCTCCAGTTCTCCAGAGCACTTAAGTATTATCGTTTTCATATACTTTTGTAGGCAAGTTTAGGCACGCGCTGTAATTTCAGAAGTACTGTACAAATTATTCCATTTACTAACATCTTATAACTAACAGTTATTTGAACATTCATTATCATTGTAATATTCCATCATGTCTACTTTAAATGATTTCATCGAAGCGGGTTTGAAATTAAAGTTAACTGGTGACGAGTTGACTAAATGGAGTGAGGCAAAGTATTCAGAGCACCTCCTAGCACAGGAAAAAGCTAATGAACGCGAAGACAGTGCTGCTGAAAGAGCTGCCAAAACTAGACAGGCAGAATTAGAGGCCGAGGCTAGAAAAGCAGAAGCGGCTATGAAACAGGCAAAAACCAAACAGGCAGAAATTAGATGCTGAGGTAAGAAAAGGCATGAGATCTGACGCTCAAGAGTAAGAGAGAGGCTGAGATCTTAGCCCAGAGTAAGAAGAGAGGAGCTAGAAATTAATGCTCGAACGAAGAAGGAAGACCTCGAAATGCACCTGAAAATTAAACAACTGGAAACTGATACAGCTGCAGATAAAGAGTCTAGGAAGTCAGAAAGACTTGAAAAAGAGAATCAGTACAAAAAGTACCAAGGGATCGTGAAAAATTTCACCACGGGTGACTGCATAGCAGCCTTCACCCAGAACTTTGAAATCTTAATGGAACATTACCATATCCCAGAGACTGAATGGAACATCATATATATGAGAAGTCTGTCAGGAGAACCTCTGAAAGTGATAGAGACCATCCCCAAAGATCTTAGGAAAGATTATCAGTACATTAAATCCAAAATTATGTCACATTTCCTGTTAGATGAAGTAAGGCTACAGAGAACAATTCAGTAAAGTAGCTCCAAAACCTACACAAACGTTCTCTGACTACATTTCTGTAGTACAGGATATTTTTAGTAAATGGCTGTTAGCAGCCAAAGTAAACAACAACTGTGATAAGCTTAAAGATCTTATTCTTAGAGATAAAATCATCTCATTTCTACCACCCCCATTTTCTAAGTTTCTGCAAGAGTGTGAGTGCGAAAGTGTACAACAGATAGATAAACGTCGTTCGGCTTATTTTACAGCCAACAAACAATGTTTTTCTAGTGGGTTGACTGACATAAATTTTGTAGCAGCCGCTACCTATGACAAATCAACGTCAGATACCTACAGTAGGCAAAAACCATTTAAACAACCTACTGAGAAATACTACCAATGTAGATATTGCCAAATGCCACACAACCGAACTGATATGTGTGACTGTCACAGAACTCAGTGGGTCCGCCTCGTGATGTTTCTGCTGAGGAAAGGTCCGGTGAGACATCGGAGATTCGGGTGACGAAAATTTACCAGTGAAAGGGAAGTAACCAGTAATTTGACTCAACCCGACCCGAATCGTTGCTCGCCCTTTAAGATTATTCCAGTAGGATGGTGGCGGAACAGATGTCCGGGCAAGACCGACTGCGCATGTCTGACTGCGCAATCGATTGTCCCGGAACACATGATCAGTTGGAGACAAAGGTTGCAGGCAGGCAGTCGACATTTTGGCCCAGTGCTAAGGGAGAGAGAGCAGGACGCCGTGTCTTGACGAGGGTTAAAGACTTCCGACATCATGTCCAGTTGCAATGACAACGCTTCTCGTATCCACTGTCGTGCTGTTTGTGTGAAGGTATGTGTACAACCGTTTTCATTAACTAGGGCGGTGTCGGTGATTCAAATTATGAGATTTCGCTAACGCGTGTACTGACCGGCGCGGGAAAGGAGGTCACGTGTGAACAGTGGCAAGCTTGTAGTTTACGACTGTAAAATTAAGCCTGTGGCACACGCGTGTGTAGCAGCATTGTACTGATAAGATATGTCATAGGTTAGCAGCGCGCGGCTTATTTACAGCCCCTGTTGATCGGGAAAATCGGGTTCAGGGAAGTGAGACCTATAATTCGAGTTCACACATGGCCAACTTTATTCTTCTTCTTCTTTCGTTCGCCTAAATTATGTTTATAACTGCAATGTTGTCTCTTGTATGAATCTAACAGTCTTTTTTAGTTCATTCAGCGGTCCATAGAGTTTATCTTCCACTGTTGTCTCTATAGGCCAGAAGGTTCGCCTGGATATGTTGTAGTTTGGGCAATCCTGGAGTATGTGCTCTGCTGTCTGCGACGCCAAACCACATGTGCACATGGCTGAATCACCAATCTTGAATTTTGTATACATGTGGTTGCGTAATCTATTGTGTCCTGTTCTGAGGCGCAGAAGAATAACCTGTTCTGGTCTGTCCATAACGTGGTAGTCATCTTGAGTAAGGTTTGGTGGCCTTCTGACTGATTTGATCATTCTTTTCTTTTGGTGGTATGTAATAGGCACATCTGGTTGTTCTTCTTGTGCTCCTTCCTTAGCCAATCGATCAGCTCTGTCGTTTCCGGGGATTCAACAGTGGGATGGTATCCACTGTATGGTGATCTTACGATGACTGCTAAGTTCAGAAAGTAGTGTCCTCAGAACTGGCAATTTCCCAGACAGGAGCGCCTCTATTACGGATTTTGCATCTGTCAATATCACCACAGGTTGTGTACCAACTTTATAACCTCGAGCGTCGGCGGGGCCAGCGCGGCCGAACCGTTACTCACAGCGCTACCGGAAGTAGATTAAGGAGTCGCTTCGGATATATCGAGTGATATATCGATGAAATCGGGCAAGTGCAACGAATCGAATGCACCGGTTGGCACGAACCCTCCGAGGTCGTTTCAAGGTCGTGCCGGGAGTCGAGCGTCTGATCACCTGGTGTGACGACCACGGGCTTTCTTCTTGGCTTTCCTCACATCTGTCTTGTAATTAGTTCCCTCGATGGAATGCCAGCTTAATATAGTGGTGTCCTGAGAGGATTGATAGAGGGAGAAGGGACCATTGCGACAGAATTGTTCATATTGAACATGACACCGTTCTAAATGCCCCGACCTGGGACCAGGGAGGGGGGAACGGGGTGTGGATTTCTGCTACAGGGGGATCACCCTGTATATTTATTTGGAGTTATTGGATTGTGCCTAAGGCCTGGTACGACATCAGCGTTGGCGGATAACAGGAAGGAGGTGAGGAAGTACTGCCATCGGCCCTCCTTCAGGGCCCTTCTATCTATAAGTACAACTTAACTCACTAACCACATGTGTTGTCTAGCTATGTTTTAGCAGAGACCCATATCTCGGACACCAACCTTGGCCCAGTCCTACGTTCGTCTGAGAAAGAGGATGTAGGTGGACAGCTGCCACTTTGGTTCTAGGTCCAGTCTGTCCTCGACCATTTGAGCAGCCAGTGAAGGAGTGCGGCCCTTATGGGAAGGGTCCACACGTCTGAGTAAGGGGGACTTAAGTGTATCTGCTGTGGGTAAGTCTGATTCATGGTGCTCTCACTGAGTGTTATCCTCCACAGGTTCTATCTTGTTGAGAGCAGAGCCATGATCTGGGGACGAGTCCAGTGATCTGGACTAGGGCGATAGCCGGTGTGAACAGCTTGGAAGTCCACTACCTCCGCGAGCAGTACTTACAATCGAGAGTACGTCTCAGGATGGGCTCCAGCTAACGCCTCGCCCACTCCACGTCTGATAGCCCAGGTTATGTGCCATGACAGCACCATATCGCCTTGTTCGTTACTCCAGCTGGGCAAGTATCTGGTTGTTGTTAGTGTCCCCACTGTGAGCCTGACTGACTGCCTTCATGCCAAATAGTTATGATGTCTCCGCTACCAAGTGCCTGGTATCCTGTGGTGCCTGATATTGTGGAAGAACTTTTGTCTGTTTTGAACTCTATCTACAGTGCCACGTTTCAGCGAGGAGAGGTATCTGTGCTGTGATATCTGCGCTATGAGTCGGAGATCTGCGCGGGTTGCATAGACAGTTAGGACTGCTACTACCATTGAGTGAGAGATCACCCTCTTGCTATACCCGCAGTACCATCGATACTTTCCAGACGCTTCAGAGGAGTGTTCTAGTTCCTCAGCTCCCAAGAGACAGTCTTTATCCTTACCATAAGGTGATCCAGATTGCAGGGACGTCATCCACCGGAGGTCCCAAGTACCAGTGAGTCGACTCGCCAGCCATCCTATCCAAGTGGAGAAACCTATACCTGGAGGGAGACCTGAGAGACTTGGTGAGCGTGTCTGACTTACCCAATAGTGTGACTTGAGGCCCTGACGATGATGACACTTCCTCCAGGAGGCTGCTCGATCCTTGCCACGTCTTATCTCGCATAGATACTGCAAGGTCTATCTCAGAATCATCATCATTCTCATTCATCCATTCATCTTGTATAATACACCATATTGTTAACATAGTTAGCTGCCAGAGTTGCGTCATGAGTTCAGGACGAAGTTTGAAAGGGGTAACGTCCCTTGGTTGAGACTGAGGGAGATAGGGTTCCAAGGGTCGAAGGGGTTTGTGGACTGTGGTCACCTATGTCCCAGGGCTAAAGGTATCCCGTTGATAAAGTGTGATAGCAGGTTCCCCTCACCCCAGGGAGTGCTACGACATTATTTGGGGGCTCGTCCGGGATACAAATGATTCAGCTCTGGTGATTATTGATAGGTGTTAGGACATATCATTCCTATACTCACTATAGAAGTCTACATAGGTCTTTGGTCCTATTTCTTCTCTTGACTAAGACGGATTGACTTGTAGTGTGCTGTGTGTTGTGGTATATAGATTAGAGTTGAGTTCTGACTATCTGTATATTGCACGCTTGAGTATACACTAACACTACTAACACCCACTCCTTAACTATGGCCTCTGGCAAACTAAATATGGCCGAAGTGCAGGCAACAGGCGAAGGAATGGGCCTGAGAGGTGATGCACTTTTGCAATATATACAAGAGGTGGAAAGAGACTTCCGGCAGGAAGAAAGAGAGAGAAGAAAGCGTGAAGCGGACCTGGAGGATAGAAAGGTAGCCTTGGAGGAAAAAAAGTTAGAAGCTGAGCAAAAGAAGTTCGAATCTGAACAAGAAGCTAGGAGACTTGAGCTAGAGCATGAGTACCGAATGCGGGAACTCGAGCTCAAGGCACAAACCAGTAGAGATACTGAGGGAGCAGTAGGAGGTTCTTCACTCCCTGGTTCACCCACCTTAGGTAGACATGGTTACCATGCCATGAAGTTTCCTCTTGCAATTTTTGAGGAAGACAAAGAGAAGATAGATCAGTTCCTACAGAAATTCGAGGCTATGTCTGTCGCAATGGGTCTCGATAAAGACAAATGGTGTCTGAAATTATCCCAAGGTTTGCGCGGAACAGCGTTCGAGGTCTATGCCCGTTTACCGGGGGACACGAGAACGATTACGATGCGTTGAAAGAGGCGTTATTGAAACGGTTCGAAATGACTTCACACACGTACCGGAAGAAGTTTCGGTCTGCGAAACGCGAACCGGGTGAGTTATTCGCCGCATATAGCCTGCGACTCAAATCCTATTTGCATAAATGGATGGAGTTAGCCGGATTTGCGAAAGACTATGAAAGTCTCGAAGAACTAATGATCGTCGACCAAATGCGATAGCATATGTCGAAACCGCTCAAGACGTTCTTGGGAGAACAGGGGGCGGAAAGGTTAGACATCGTGGCAAAATTGGCTGAAAGGTACGTAGTAGTACACGGGGAGGCTAGTGACACCTGTCCCACTAGTACTAAAGGTCAGGATAAGTCTGACAAGAAGAAATTTAAAAGCTCTCATCAGAAGAAGGTAGAGTCTTCAGAAAGGTCCACAGAAAAGAGTCCATGAGAAGTCAAAAGATGGGAGTAAGAGCCCACCTAAATCTTCCCCGAAGAAGAATTGGAAGGGAAGATGGTGATCGATTTGCAAGGAGCCCACTCATAATACGAAGGATTGCAAAGCGAAGGCTAAGAGCTCTCACTTCGCGGCCTGCCTTGTGGAACCAAAGGCGGTTTCCACCGAAAAGGTCGAGGTCGTTGACAGGACTGTGGACCAAGAACGACCACCAGTGGTAGAGCTGGTGGAAGTAAACGGCCAACAGGTGGAGTGTCTCTACGACACTGGCCTGGATGGCGAAGCCGTAATTGCTGCCAGTCTGGTGCGACCAGACCAACTCACTGGGGAGAACATCGAGATACAGCCTGCCATGAAGAGTGCTGTCGCCATGACGTTACCAATAGCCAATGTGGAGATTAGCTCCAGATACGTCACGGGCATCATTCCAGCAGCTGTATTACTCGATCCCCTATATCCCGTGATCCTGGGAAGTAAATATGTATTTCTAGGGGTGCCGAAGGAGCCAATCCACCTAGGCGACATACATACATGCGACCACGCGGGAAAAGACGAGGCAGATGCAACCAGCTCGAACCCCCTGCTAGGGGATTTGCGCTCTGCCCAGAGCAACGACGCGACACTGTGTCATTGCTACCAGAAGCTGCAAAAATGTGCTGACCCACCGCAACGGGGCCAGTACTATCTGAAGAATCGGCTGCTCTACCGAAGAGCCGGACGGGGAGATGAATTGTACGGACAGTTGGTGGTCCCGAAGAACTACCGTCTCAAATTCTTCAGAGGGGAACACACCATATCCGGTAGTAATCTATTCGGGAGTGGACATATGGGTGTCAGAGCGACACTGCAGCGGATTTCCGGGCATTATTATTGGCCCGGAATGACTGGTGATATACGCCGGTTAGTAAAGTCTTGCCCAGAGTGCCAGAAGGCAACACCCAAGAATCGGACTAAGACTAGATTAGCTCTTAAGGTGGGAGATGGAGCATTATTGTGGGGTCCCGGAAGGACCAATATGCTCGAAGTAGGGATGGCAAGGACCTTTTCCCGTGGTCAGGGTAGTGTCCAAGTCCAACTACGAGATCCGGATCGGGGGAATTTTGAGAATTTTCCATGCAAATCTCCTACGGAAACCCGAGGAGAGGTCCGGTGAAAAATCTCCACACCTGTTGGCGATGGCAGTCGCAGGGAATAAGGTTACAGGTCCAGACGGGGACCAAGCAGACCCAGTACTACATAGGGAGGACTATGGGAACGTACGGGGTAGGTCCGATTGTCCACCCAGCGATAAGGGAACACTCATACGTCGGGGAGAGACCCAGAGGGAAGGATTCCCTAGTAACCTAGTTCGGAAGGGATGGGTAGCGTCGGGAAAGGCGTGGGAGGCCCGGAACTCCGTTCGATCACAGACTGACCAACCTCGCTGTTCGAAAGAGATGGCTAGGGAAGCCACAGTCCAGAGGGGTCTGGAGGACTTACAAGTTCCATCGAGAACGATACCGTTGATCCCAAGGCGTTAGCGTAGGGAAACAGAGCGGTAGTAACGACACGGTTACAGTAGGGATCAGAAGATCCACCTGTAATGTGACCCGTCGCGTACGCGAGTCGGTGTTTCGGCCGGCCGAACGTAACAGCTCGACGGGCGAGGGCGAGTGTCTGTTGCCAGTCTGGGCTTGTTAGAAGTCCCAGCAATGCGTGTATGGGATGGTGTACCCTTTCGGGTACCTTCAGTCCATCGATCTGTGATGGATTTGGCCACCTCCCAGAAGCTCAACGCGCGCTTGAGGCGTGGGTCGTTGGGGCTTCCGCCCTACAACATTACAGTTGAATACCTTCTCGGTAAGGAGAATGTTGGGGCTGATTTATTTCTGTCTAGGCATCCGGTCCCGGAGGAAGAGGGTGAGATCACTCGGACCGAACCTCCTGAGGAAAAGAGTCGACCCGGTCAACTCTCTTAAGAGAGGGCCTATGTCGCAGAACTCAGTGGGTCCGCCTCGTGATGTTTCTGCTGAGGAAAGGTCCGGTGAGACATCGGAGATTCGGGTGACGAAAATTTACCAGTGAAAGGGAAGTAACCAGTAATTTGACTCAACCCGACCCGAATCGTTGCTCGCCCTTTAAAATTATTCCCGTAGGTTGGTGCCGGAACAGGTTTACCGGAAAAACCGACTGCGCATGTCTGACTGCGCAGTCGATTGTCCCGGAACACATGATCAGTTGGAGACAAAGGTTGCAGGCAGGCAGTCGACATTTTGGCCCAGTGCTAAGGGAGAGAGAGCAGGACGCCGTGTCTTGACGAGGGTTAAAGACTTCCGACATCATGTCCAGTTGCAGTGACAACGCTTCTCGTATCCACTGTCGTGCTGTTTGTGTGAAGGTATGTGTACAACCGTTTTCATTAACTAGTGCGGTGTCGGTGATTCAAATTATGAGATTTCGCTAACGCGTGTACTGACCGGCGCGGGAAAGGAGGTCACGTGTGAACAGTGGCAAGCTTGTAGTTTACGACTGTAAAATTAAGCCTGTGGCAAACGCGTGTGTAGCAGCATTGTACTGCTAAGATATTTCATAGGTTAGCAGCGCGCGGCTTATTTACAGCCCCTGTTGATCGGGAAAATCGGGTTCAGGGAAGTGAGACCTATAATTCGAGTTCACACATGGCCAACTTTATAACCTCGAGCGTCGGCGGGGCCAGCTCGGCCGAACCGTTACTCACAGCGCTAACGGAAGTAGATTAAGGAGTCGCTTCGGATATATCGAGTGATATATCGATGAACTCGGGCAAGTGCAACGAATCGAATGCACCGGTCGGCCGAACCCTCCGAGGTCGTTTCAAGGTCGTGCCGGGAGTCGAGCGTCTGATCACCTGGTGGCCGACCACTGGCTTTCTTCTTGGCTTTCTCACATCTGTCTTGTAATTAGTTCCCTCGATGGAATGCCAGCTTAATATAGTGGTGTCCTGAGAGGATTGATAGAAGGAGAAGGGACCATTGCGACAGAATTGTTCATATTGAACATGACACCGTTCTAAATGCCCCGACCTGGGACCAGGGAGGGGGGAACGGGGTGTGGATTTCTGCTACAGGGGGATCACCCTGTATATTTATTTGGAGTTATTGGATTGTGCCTACGGCCTGGTACGACATCAGCGTTGGCGGATAACAGGAAGGAGGGTGAGGAAGTACTGCCATCGGCCCTCCTTCAGGGCCCTTCTATCTATAAGTACAACTAACTCACTAACCACATGTGTTGTCTAGCTATGTTTCAGCAGAGACCCATATCTCAGACACCAACCTTGGCCCAGTCCTACGTTCGTCTGAGAAAGAGGATGTAGGTGGACAGCTGCCACTTTGGTTCTAGGTCCAGTCTGTCCTCGAACATTGGAGCAGCCAGTGAAGGAGTGTGGCCCTTATGGGAAGGGTCCACACGTCTGAGTAATGGGGACTTAAGTGTATCTGCTGTGGGTAAGTCTGATTCATGGTGCTCTCACTGAGTGTTATCCTCCACAGGATTCTATCTTGTTGAGAGCAGAGCCATGATCTGGGGACGAGTCCAGTGATCCGGACTAGGGCGATAGCCGGTGTGAACAGCTTGGAAGTCCACTACCTCAGCGAGCAGTACTTACAATCGAGAGTACGTCTCAGGATGGGCTCCAGCTAACGCCTCGCCCACTCCACGTCTGATAGCCCAGGTTATGTGCCATGACAGCACCATATCGCCTTGTTCGTTACTCCAGCTGCGCAAGTATCTGGTTGTTGTTAGTGTCCCCACTGTGAGCCTGACTGACTGTCTTCAAGCCAAATAGTTATGATGTCTCCGCTACCAAGTGCCTGGTACCCTGTGGTGCCTGATATTGTGGAAGAACTGTTGTCTGTTTTGAACTCTATCTAAAGTGCCACGTTTCAGCGAGGGAGGTATCTGTGCTGTGATATCTGCGCTATGAGTTGGAAGATCTGCGCGGGTTGCATAGACAGTTAGGACTGCTACTAACATTGAGTGTGAAATCACCCTCTTGCTATACCCGCAGTACCATCGATACTTCCAGACGCTTCAGAGGAGTGTTCTAGTTACTCAGCTCCCAAGAGACAGTCTTTATCCTTACCCTAAAGTGATCTAGATTGCAGGGACGTCATTCACCGGAGGTCCAAGTACCAGTTAGTCAACTCGCCAGCCATCCTATCCAAGTGGAGAAACCTATACCTGGAGGGAGACCTGAGAGACTTGGTGAGCATGTCTGACTTACCCAATAGTGTGACTTGAGGCCCTGACGATGATGACACTTCCTCCAGGAGGCTGCTCGATCCTTGCCACGTCTTATCTCGCATAGATACTGCAAGGTCTATCTCAGAATCATCATCATTCTCATTCATCCATTCATCTTGTATAATACACCATATTGTTAACATAGTTAGCTGCCAGAGTTGCGTCATGAGTTCAGGACGAAGTTTGAAAGGGGTAACGTCCCTTGGTTGAGAGTGAGGGAGATAGGGTTCCAAGGGTCGAAGGGGTTTGTGGACTGAGGTCACCTATGTCCCAGGGCTAAAGGTATCCCGTTGATAAAGTGTGATAGCAGGTTCCCCTCACCCCAGGGAGTGCTACGACATTATTTGGGGGCTCGTCCGGGATACAAATGATTCAGCTCTGGTGATTATTGATAGGTGTTAGGACATATCATTCCTATACTCACTATAGAATTCTACAGTAGGTCTTTGGTCCTATTTCTTCTCTTGACTAAGACGGAGTGACTTGTGGTGTGCTGTGTGTTGTGGTGTATAGATTAGAGTTGTGTACTGACTATCTGTATATTGCACGTTTGAGTATACACTAACACTACTAACACACACTCCTTAACTATGGCCTCTGGCAAACTAAATATGGCCGAAGTGCGGGCAACAGGCGAAGGAATGGGCCTGACAGGTGATGCACTTTTGCAGTATATACAAGAGGTGGAAAGAGACTTCCGGCAGGAAGAAAGAGAGAGAAGAAAGCGTGAAGCGGACCTGGAGGATAGAAAGTTAGCCTTGGAGGAAAAGAAGTTAGAAGCTGAGCAAGCAGCTAAAAAGTTTGAAGCTGAGCAAAAGAAGTTCGAATCTGAACAAGAAGCTAGGAGACTTGAGCGAGAGCATGAGTACCGAATGCGGGAACTCGAGCTCAAGGCACAAACCAGTAGAGATACTGAGGGAGCAGTAGGAGGTTCTTCACTCCCTGGTTCACCCACCTTAGGTAGAGATGGTTACCATGCCATGAAGTTTCCCCTTGCAATTTTTGAGGAAGACAAAGAGAAGATAGATCAGTTCTTACAGAAATTCGAGGCTATGTCTGTCGCAATGGGTCTCGATAAAGACAAATGGTGTCTGAAATTATCCCAAGGTTTGCGCGGAACCGCGTTCGAGGTCTATGCTCCGTTTACCGGCGGGACACGAGAACGATTACGACTGCGTTGAAAGAGGCGTTATTGAAACGGTTCGAAATGACTTCACACACGTACCGGAAGAAGTTTCGGTCTGCGAAACGCGAACCGGGTGAGTTATTCGCCGCATATAGCCTGCGACTCAAATCCTATTTGCATAAATGGATGGAGTTAGCCGGATTTGCGAAAGACTACGAAAGTCTCGAAGAACTAATGATCGTCGACCAAATGCGAAAGCATATGTCGAAACCGCTCAAAACGTTCTTGGGAGAACAGGGGGCGGAAAGGTTAGACGTCGTGGCAAAATTAGCTGAAAGGTACGTCGTAGTACATGGGGAGGTTAGTGACACCTGTTCCACGAGTACTAAAGGTCAGGACAAGTCTGAAAAGAAGAAATTTAAAAGCTCTCAGCAGAAAAAGGTAGAGTCTTCAGAAAGGTCCACAGAAAAGAGTCCAGAGAAGTCAAAAGATGGGAGTAAGAGCCCACCTAAATCTTCCCCGAAGAAGAATTGGAAGGGAAGATGGTGTTCGATTTGCAAAGAGCCCTCTCATAATATGAAGGATTGCAAAGCGAAGGCTAAGAGCTCTCACTTCGCGGCCTGCCTGGTGGAACCAAAGGCGGTTTCCACCAAAAAGGTCGAGGTCGTTGACAGGACGGTGGACCAAGAACGACCACCAGTGGTAGAGCTGGTGGAAGTAAACGGCCAACAGGTGGAGTGTCTCTATGACACTGGCCTGGATGGCGAAGCCGTAATTGCTGCCAGTCTGGTGCGACCAGACCAACTCACTGGGGAGAACATCGAGATACAGCCTGCCATGAAGAGTGCTGTCGCCATGACGTTACCGATAGCCAATGTGGAGATTAGCTCCAGATACGTCACGGGCATCATTCCAGCAGCTGTATTACTCGATCCCCTATATCCCGTGATCCTGGGAAGTAAATATGTATTTCTAGGGGTGCCGAAGGAGCCAATCCACCTAGGCGACATACATACATGCGACCACGCGGGAAAAGATGAGGCAGACGCAACCAGCTTGAAACCCCTGCTAGGGGATTTGCGCACTGATCAGAGCGATGACGCAACTCTGTGTCATTGCTACAAGAAGCTGCAGAAAAGTGCTGACCCACCGCAACGGGGGCCAGTACTATCTGAAGAATCGGCTGCTCTACCGAAGAGCCGGACGGGGAGATGAATTGTACGGACAGTTGGTGGTCCCGAAGAACTACCGTCTGCAAATTCTTCAGAGGGGACACACCATATCCGGTAGTAATCTATTCGGCAGTGGACATATGGGTGTCAGAGCGACACTGCAGCGGATTTCCGGGCATTATTATTGGCCCGGAATGACTGGTGATATACGCCGGTTAGTAAAGTCTTGCCCAGAGTGCCAAAAGGCAACACCCAAGAATCGGACTAAGACTAGATTAGCTCTTAAGGTGGGAGATGGAGTAGTATTGTGGGGTCCAGGAAGGACCAATATGCTCGACGTAGGATGGCAAGGACCTTTTCCCGTGGTAAGGGTAGTGTCCAAGTCCAACTACGAGATCCGGATCGGGGGAATTTTGAGAATTTTCCATGCAAATCTCCTACGGAAACCCGAGGAGAGGTCCGGTGAAAAATCTCCACACCTGTTGGCGATGGCAGTCGCAGTGAAAAAGGTTACAGGTCCAGACGGGGACCAAGCAGACCCAGTACTACATAGGGAGGACTATGGGAACGTACGGGGTAGGTCCGATTGTCCACCCAGGGATAGGGGAACAATCATACGTCGGGAAGAGGCCCAGAGGGAAGGATTCCCTAGTAACCTAGTTCGGAAGGGATGGGTAGCGTCGGGAAAGGCGCGTGAGGCCCGGAACTCCGTTCGATCACAGACTGACCAACCTCGCTGTCGACAGAGATGGCCGGGGAAGCCACAGTCCAGAGGGGTCTGGAAGACTACATGGTCCATCGAGGAACGATACCGTTGATCCCAAGGCGTGTAGCGTAGGGAAACCGAGCGGTAGTAACGACACAGTTACAGTCGGGATCAGAAGACCCACCTGTATTGCAACCCGTCGCGTACGCGAGTCGGGTATTTCGGCCGGCCGAACGTAACAGCTCGACGGGCGAGTGCGAGTGTCTGTTGTCAGTCTGGGCTGTTAATAAGTCCCAGCAATTCTTGATATGGGATGGTGTACCCTTTCGGGTACCTTCAGTCCATCGATCTTTGATGGATTTGGCCACCTCCCAGAAGCTCAACGTGCGCTGAATGCGTTGGTCGTTGGTGCTTCAGCCCTACAACATTACAGTGGAATACCTTTTCGGTAAGGAGAATGTTGGGCTGATTGATTTATTTCTGTCTAGGCATCCGGTCCCGGAGGAAGAGGTTGAGATCACTCGGACCGAACCTCCTGAGGAGAAGAGTTGACCCGGTCAACTCTCTTAAGAGAGGGCCTATGTCACAGAACTCAGTGGGTCCGCCTCGTGATGTTTCTGCTGAGGAAAGGTCCGGTGAGACATCGGAGATTCGGTTGACGAAAATTTACCAGTGAAAGGGAAGTAACCAGTAATTTGACTCAGTCCAACCCGAATCATTGCTCGCCCTTTAAGATTAGTCCAGTAGGTTGGTGACGGAACAGATGTCCGGGCAAGACCGACTGCGCATGTCTGACTGCGCAGTCGATTGTCCCGGAACACATGATCAGTTGGAGGCACAGGTTGCAGGCAGGCAGTCGACATTTTGGCCCAGTGCTAAGGGAGAGCGAGCAGGACGCCGTGTCTTGACGAGGGTTAAAGACTTCCGACATCATGTCCAGTTGCAGTGACAACGCTTCTCGTCTCCACTGTCGAGCTGTTTGTGTGAAGGTATGTGTACAACCGTTTTCATTAACTAGAGCGGTGTCGGTGATTCAAATTATGAGATTTCGCTAACGCGTGTACTGACCGGCGCGGGAAAGGAGGTCACGTGTGAACAGTGGCAAGCTTGTAGGTTACGAATGTAAAATTAATCCTGTGGCACACGCGTGTGTAGCAGCATTGTACTGCTAAGATATTTCATAGGTTAGCAGCGCGCAGCTTATTGACAGCCCCTGTTGATCGGGAAAATCGGGTTCAGGGAAGTGAGACCTATAATTCGAGTTCACACATGGCCAACTTTATATCCTCGAGCGTCGGCGGGGCCAGCTCGGCCGAACCGTTACTCACAGCGCTAACGGAAGTAGATTAAGGAGGCGCTTCGGATATATCGAGTGATATATCGATGAAATCGGGCAAGTGCAACGAATCGAATGCACCGGTCGGCCGAACCCTCCGAGGTCGTTTCAAGGTCGTGCCGGGAGTCGAGCGTCTGATCACCTGGTGGCCGACCACTGACTTTCTTCTTGGCTTTCCTCACATCTGTCATGTAATTAGTTCCCTCGATGGAAGGCCAGCTTAATATAGTGTGTCCTGAGAGGTTGACAGAAGGAGAAGGGACCATTGCGACAGAATTGTTCATATTGAACATGACACCGTTCTAAATGCCCCGACCTGGGACCAGGGAGGGGGGAACGGGGTGTGGATTTCTGCTACAGGGGGATCACCCTGTATATTTAGTTGGAGTTATTGGATGGTGCCTACGGCCTGGTACGACATCAGCGTTGTAGGATAACAGGAAGGAGGTGAGGGAGTACTGCAATCGGCCCTCCTTAAGGGCGCTTCTATCTATAAGTACAACTAACTCATTAACAACATGTGTTGTCTAGCTATGTTTCAGCAGAGACCCATATCTCCGACACCAACCTTGACCCAGTCCTACGTTCATCTGAGAAAGAGGATGTAGGTGGACAGCTGCCACTTTGGTGCTAGGTCCAGTCTGTCCTCGAACATTGGAGCAGCCAGTGAAGGAGTGCGGCCCTTATGGGAAGGGTCCACACGTCTGAGTAATGGGGACTTAAGTGTATCTGCTGTGGGTAAGTCTGATTCATGGTGCTCTCACTGAGTGTTATCCTCCACAGATTCTATCTTGGTGAGAGCAGAGCAATGATCTGGGGACGAGTCCAGTGATCCGGACTAGGGCGAGATCGATGTGTACAGCTAGGAAGTCCACTACCTCAGCGAGCAGTACTTACAATCGAGAGTACGTCTCAGGATGGGCTCCAGCTAACTCATCGCCCACTCCACGTCTGATAGCCCAGGTTATGCTCGCCATTACAGCACCATTATTCGCCTTGTTCACTTACCTCCAGCTGGGCAAGTATCTGATTGTTGGTAGTGTCCCAATTGTGAGCCTGACTGACTGCCTTCATGCCGAACTAGTTATGATGTCTCCGCTACCAAGTGCCTGGTACCCTGTGGTGCCTGATATTGTGGAAGAACTTGTGTCTGTTTTGAACTCTATCTAACGTGACACGTTTCAGCGGGAGAGGTATCTGTGCTGTGATATCTGCGCTATGAGTCAGAGGATCTGCGCGGGTTGCATAGACAGTTAAGGACTGCTACTACCATTGAGTGAGAGATTACCCTCTTGCTATACCCGCAGTACCATCAGACTTTTCCAGACGCTTCAGAGGAGTGTTCTAGTTCCTCAGCTTCCGAGAGACAGTCTTTATCCCTACTCTAAGGTGATCCAGACTTCAGGGACGTCATCCACCGAAGGTCCCAAGTACCAGTGAGTCAACTCGCCAGCCATCCTATCCAAGTGGAGAAACCTATACCTGGAGGGAGACCTGAGAGACTTGGTGAGCATGTCTGACTTACCCAATAGTGTGACTTGAGGCCCTGACGATGATGACACTTCCTCCAGGAGGCTGCTCGATCCTTGCCACGTCTTATCTCGCATAGATACTGCAAGGTCTATCTCGGAATCATCATCATTCTCATTCATCCATTCATCTTGTATAATACACCATATTGTTAACATAGTTAGCTGCCAGAGTTGCGTCATGAGTTCAGGGCGAAGTTTGAAAGGGGTAACGTCCCTTGGTTAAGAGTGAGGGAGATAGGGTTCCAAGGGTCGAAGGGGCTTGTGGACTGAGGTCACCTATGTCCCAGGGCTAAAGGTATCCCTTTGTTAAAGTGTGATAGCAGGTTCCCCTCACCCCAGGGAATGCTGCGACATTATTTGGGGGCTCGTCCGGGATACAAAAGATTCAGCTCTGGTGATTATTGATAGGTGTTAGGAAATATCATTCCTATCCTCACTATAGAAGTCTACGTAGGTCGTTGGTCCTATTTCGTTCTTGACGAAGACGGAGTGACTTGTGGTGTGCTGTGTGTTGTGGTGTATAGATTAGAGTTGTGTACTGACTATCTGTATATTGTACGTTTGTGTATACACTAACACTACTAACACACACTCCTGAACTATGGCCTCTGGCAAACTAAATATGGCCGAAGTGCAGGCAACCGGCGAAGGAATGGGCCTGAAAGGTGATGCACTTTTGCAATATATACAAGAGGTGGAAAGAGACTTCCGGCAGGAAGAAAGAGATAGAAGAAAGCGTGAAGCGGACCTGGAGGATAGAAAGTTAGCCTTGGAGGAAAAGAAGTTAGAAGCTGAGCAAGCAGCAAAAAAGTTAGAAGCTGAGCAAAAGAAGTTCGAATCTGAACAAGAAGCTAGGAGACTTGAGCGAGAGCATGAGTACCGAATGCGGGAACTCGAGCTCAAGGCACAAACCAGTAGAGATACTGAGGGAGCAGTAGGAGGTTCTTCACTCCCTGGTTCACCCACCTTAGGTAGACATGGTTACCATGCCATGAAGTTTCCCCTTGCAATTTTTGAGGAAGACAAAGAAAAGATAGATCAATTCTTACAGAAGTTCGAGGCTATGTCTGTCGCAATGGGTCTCGATAAAGACAAATGGTGTCTGAAATTATCCCAAGGGTTGCGCGGAACCGCGTTCGAGGTCTATGTCCGTTTACCGGCCGGACACAAGAACGATTACGATGCGTTGAAAGAGGCGTTATTGAAACGGTTCGAAATGACTTCACACACGTACCGGAAGAAGTTTCGGTCTGCGAAACGCGAACCGGGTGAGTTATTCGCGGCATATAGCCTGTGACTCAAATCCTATTTGCATAAATGGATGGAGTTAGCCGGATTTGCGAAAGACTATGAAAGTCTCGAAGAACTAATGATCGTCGACCAAATGCGAAAGCATATGTCGAAACCGCTCAAAACGTTCTTGGGAGAACAGGGGGCGGAGAGGTTAGACGTCGTGGCAAAATTGGCGGAAAGGTACGTCGTAGTACATGGGGAGGCTAGTGATACCTGTCCCACTAGTACTAAAGGTCAGGACAAGTCAGACAAGAAGAAATTTAAAAGCTCTCAGCAGAAAAAGGTAGAGTCTTCAGAAAGGTCCACAGAAAACAGTCCAGAGAAGTCAAAAGATGGGAGTAAGAGCCCACCTAAATCTTCCCCGAAGAAGAATTGGAAGGGAAGATGGTGTTCGATTTGCAAAGAGCTCTCGCATAATACGAAGGATTGCAAAGCGAAGGCTAAAAGCTCTCACTTCGCGGCCTGCCTAGTGGAACCAAATGAAGTTTCCACCGAAAAGGTGGAGGTCGTTGACAAGACTGTGGACCAAAAACGACCACCAGTGGTAGAGCTGGTGGAAGTAAACGGCCAACAGGTGGAGTGTCTCTACGACACTGGCCTGGATGGTGAAGCCGTAATTGCTGCCAGTCTGGTGCGACAAGACCAACTCACGGGGGAGAAAATCGAGATACAGCCTGCCATGAAGAGTGCTGTCGCCATGACGTTACCGATAGCCAATGTGGAGATTAGCTCCAGATACGTCACGGGCATCATTCCAGCAGCTGTATTACTCGATCCCCTATATCCCGTGATCCTGGGAAGTAAATATGTATTTCTAGGGGTGCCGAAGGAGCCAATCCACCTAGGCGACATACATAAATGCGACCACGCGGGAAAAGATGAGGAAGACGCAACCAGCTCGAAACCCCGGCCAGGGGATTTGTGCACTGCCCAGAGCGATGACTCAACGCTGTGTCATTGCTACAAGAAGCTGCAGAAAAGTGCTGACCAACCGCAACGGGGGCAGTACTATCTGAAGAATCGGCTACTCTACCGAAGAGCCGGACGGGGAAATGAACTGCACGGACAGTTGGTGGTCCCGAAGGACTACCGTCTCCAAATTCTTCAAATGGAACACGCCATATCCGGTAGCAATCTATCCGGGAGTAGACATATGGGTGTCAGAGCGACGCTGCAGCGGATTTCCGATCATTATTATTGGCCCGGAATGACTGGCGATATACGCCGGTTAGTAAAGTCTTGCCCAGAGTGCCAGAAGGCAACACCCAAGAATCGGACTAAGACTAGATTAGCTCTTAAGGTGGGAGATGGAGCATTATTGTGGGGTCCCGGCAGGACCAATATGCTCGACGTAGGATGGCAAGGACCTTTTCCCGTGGTCAGGGTAGTGTCCAAGTCCAAGTACGAGATCCGGATCGGGGGAATTTTGAGAATTTTCCATGCAAATATCCTACAGAAATCCGAGGAGATGTCCGGTGAAAAATCTCCACACCTGTTGGCGATGGCAGTCGCAGTGAAACCGGTTACGGGTCCAGATGGGGACCAATCAGAACAAGTACTACATAGGGAGGACTATGGGAACGTACGGGGTAGGTTCTATTTTCCACCCAGAGATAGGGGAAGAATCATACGTCGGGAAGAGACCCAGAGGGAGGGATTCGCTAGTAACCGAGTTCGGAAGGGATGGGTAGCGTCGGGAAAGACGTGTGAGGCCCGGAACTCCGTTCGATCACAGACTGCCCAACCTCGCTGTCGACAGAGATGGCCGGGGAAGCCACAGTCCAGAAGGGTCTGGAAGACTACAAGTTCCATCGGGAACGATACCGTTGATCCCAAGGCGTGTAGCGTAGGGAAACCGAGCGGTGGTAACGACACCGTTACAGGCGGGATGAGAAGATCCACCTGCATTGCGACCCGTCGCGTACGCGAGTCGGTATTTCGGCCGGCCGAACGTAACAGCTCGACGGGCGAGCGCGAGTGTCTGTGGTAAGTCTGGGCTGTAATAAGTCCCAGCATTTCTGATATGGGATGGTGTACCCTTTCGGGTACCTTCAGTCCATCGATCTTTGATGGATTTGGCCACCTCCCAGAAGCTCAACGTGCGCTGAATGCGTTGGTCGTTGGTGCTTCAGCCCTACAACATTACAGTGGAATACCTTTTCGGTAAGGAGAATGTTGGGCTGATTGATTTATTTCTGTCTAGGCATCCGGTCCCGGAGGAAGAGGTTGAGATCACTCGGACCGAACCTCCTGAGGAGAAGAGTTGACCCGGTCAACTCTCTTAAGAGAGGGCCTATGTCACAGAACTCAGTGGGTCCGCCTCGTGATGTTTCTGCTGAGGAAAGGTCCGGTGAGACATCGGAGATTCGGTTGACGAAAATTTACCAGTGAAAGGGAAGTAACCAGTAATTTGACTCAACCCGACCCGAATCGTTGCTCGCCCTTTAAGATTATTCCAGTAGGTTGGTGGCGGAACAGATGTCCGGGCAAGACCGACTGCGCATGTCTGACTGCGCAGTCGATTGTCCCGGAACACATGATCAGTTGGAGACAAAGGTTGCAGGCAGGCAGTCGACATTTTGGCCCAGTGCTAAGGGAGAGAGAGCAGGACGCCGTGTCTTGACGAGGGTTAAAGACTTCCGACATCATGTCCAGTTGCAGTGACAACGCTTCTCGTCTCCACTGTCGTAGCTGTTTGTGTGAAGGTATGTGTACAACCGTTTTCATTAACTAGAGCGGTGTCGGTGATTCAAATTATGAGATTTCGCTAACGCGTGTACTGACCGGCGCGGGAAAGGAGGTCACGTGTGAACAGTGGCAAGCTTGTAGGTTACGAATGTAAAATTAATCCTGTGGCACACGCGTGTGTAGCAGCATTGTACTGCTAAGATATTTCATAGGTTAGCAGCGCGCAGGCTTATTGACAGCCCCTGTTGATCGGGAAAATCGGGTTCAGGGAAGTGAGACCTATAATTCGAGTTCACACATGGCCAACTTTATATCCTCGAGCGTCGGCGGGGCCAGCTCGGCCGAACCGTTACTCACAGCGCTAACGGAAGTAGATTAAGGAGGCGCTTCGGATATATCGAGTGATATATCGATGAAATCGGGCAAGTGCAACGAATCGAATGCACCGGTCGGGCAGAACCGTCCGAGGTCGTTTCAAGGTCGTGCCGGAAGTCGAGCGTCTGATCACCTGGTGTGCCGATCACTGACTTTCTTCTTGGCTTTCCTCACATCTGTCTTGTAATTAGTTCCCTCGATGGAAGGCCAGCTTAATGTATAGTGGAGTCCTGAGAGGTTGCTAAAGGGAGAAGGGACCATTGCGACAGAATTGTTCATATTGAACATGACACCGTTCTAAATGCCCCGACCTTGGACCAGGGAGGGGGGCGAACGGGCTGTGGATTTCTGCTACAGGGGGATCACCCTTTATATTTATTTGGAGTTATTGGATTGTGCCTACGGCCTGGTACGACATCAGCGTTGGCGGATAACAGGATGGGGGTGAGGAAGTACTGCAATCGGCCCTCCTGCAGGGCCCGTCTATCTATAAGTACCACTAACTCACTAATCATATGTGTTGTCTAGCTATGTTTCAGCAGAGACCCATAATCTCAGACACCCAACCTTGACCCAGTCCTACGTTCGTCTGAGAAAGAGGATGTAGGTGGACAGCTGCCACTTTGGTGCTAGGTCCAGTCTGTCCTCGAACATTGAGCAGCCAGTGAAGGAGTGCGGCCCTTATGGGAAGGGTCCACACGTCTGAGTAATGGGGACTTAAGTGTATCTGCTGTGGGTAAGTCTGATTCATGGTGCTCTCACTGAGTGTTATCCTCCACAGTTTCTATCTTGTTGAGAGCAGAGCCATGATCTGGGGACGAGTCCAGTGATCCGGACTAGGGCGATAGCCGGTGTGAACAGCTTGGAAGTCCACTACCTCCGCGAGCAGTACTTACAATCGAGAGTACGTCTCAGGATGGGCTCCAGCTAACGCCTCGCCCACTCCACGTCTGATAGCCCAGGTTATGTCGCCATGACAGCACCATATCGCCTTGTTGTTACTCCAGCTGGGCAAGTATCTGATTGTTGTTAGTGTCCAGGTTGTGACCCTGACTGACTGCCTTCATGCCAACTAGTTATGATGTCTCCGCTACCAAGTGCCTGGTACCATGTGGTGCCTGATATTGTGGAAGAACTTGTCTGTTTTGAACTCTATCTAACGTGACACGTTTCAGCGGGAGAGGTATCTGTGCTGTGATATCTGCGCTATGAGTCAGAGGAGAGGCAATAACTCCATCCCTGGTCTTAACTGGTCTCGGAATCAAAGCGAGAGGCCACTGTTACGGGTTATAAGTCCTTGTCAGTTGGCGTAGACATGGGGCGCCACGCGTTGCCTCTGACGGTGGGAGACACCTATAGGTGTCACTGATCAGCTACCGCCCGCCTCAAGCTGGGCAGCCCCCAGCCAATTGGGTGCTGATCCGCCACAGCCTGCCTGCTTCAATGGGTGCTTTGGGCTAGGACAAAATCTGAATCGCAGGCTGTAAAACCAATGCACCACGTACAAACAAAAATAAAAATACAAACCTCAAGCTACGGCTTGCAACCTGGAACGTGAGAACCATGTGTCCAGGATTTTCCACTGACTTATATTGCTGGCCTGCAGGAGACTCGCCTCGCTGAGGAAGGGTCACTCAGGGAAAACAACTACACCTTTTTCTGGAAGGGTAGAGGGCAGGCAGAAAAAAGGCAACATGGTGTGGGCTTTGCAGTGAAGAATTCGCTACTGGGAATGATTGAAATTCCAGCAGGAGGAAATGAAAGACTATTATCCCTGCGCTTGGCAATCTCTTGTGGGTTTGCCACCATTATTACTGCATATGCACCGACACTCGATTCCTCTGATGATGTGAAGGATTTGTTCTATGAGGATTTAGACTCCGTGATCAAGGCAGTTCCAAAATCTGACTACATTTATATGCTCGGTGATTTCAATGCTCGTGTGGGCAAGGACTCGAGTTCATGGCCAGTGTCCCTTGGAAAATACAACATCGGTCGCATGAATGAAAATGGGCAAAGGCTGCTGGAGCATTGCACCAGTAATGACCTATGTATTACAAACTCTTTTTTTTTAAACAAAAGAGATGCATAAGGTCACGTGGAAACATCCAAGATCCGGCCATTGGCACCAGCTAGACTTCATCATCACACGGAGACAACATCTGAACCATACATCATTAACTCGAAGTTACCACATTGCTGACTGTGATACAAATCATTCTTTGGTTGTTGCAAGGGTTAGACTGAGACCAAAGAGAATCTACACAGCTAAACACAAATCTAGCCCCAGGATTAATATTATTAACACTCATGATCCTGAAAAGTGCTTTCAGTTTCAACAGCAACTTGAAGACGCTTTCACTGATACACCAGAAAATTGTACAGTAAATGAAAAGTGGGGTCAAATTAAGGAAACTCTTTATACAACTGCCGTGGGGTTTACGGCACTGTGGATCATAAGAGGCAGGACTGGTTTGCGGCCAACAGCGAGACTCTGCAGCCCTTGATTGATAAGAAGAAGAAAGCTCTCTTAAGAAACAAGGAAAGACCAACGCGTAACACTCTGAGTGAGCTAAGGCAAGCTAGGAAGGATGTGCAAAAGGCTGCCAGGCAGTGTGCAAATGATTATTGGATCAAGTTATGTGAGTCCATTCAAATCGCAAGTGATAAGGGAGACATAAGAAGCATGTATGAAGGAATAAAGAAAGCCTGTGGTCCAGTGATCAAAAGAAGTGCACCATTGAAAACCTTGACTGGAGAAGTCATCACTGACAAGAAACAGCAGATGGACAGATGGGTAGAGCACTATTTGGAGCTTTACTCAAGTGAGACCAAACCAGCGGATGATGTCCTTAACGCCATAGAGGCTCTACCAACTCTTGACCACCTGGACACACTTCCCACCATAACAGAAGTTAAGTGTGCTATAAATGAACTTGCATCTGGCAAGGCTCCAGGTAAGGATGGGATTCCAATAGAGGTTATCAGGAGTGGGCAAGACACACTCACTGTACAGATCCGCCAGCTAATAGAGCTATGCTGGCGTGAAGGACAAGTCCCACAGGATTTCAAAGATTCAAGCATCATAACACTGTACAAGAACAAGGGTGATCGGAGCGACTGCAACAACTATAGGGGTATCTCACTTCTGTGTATTGTTGGAAAAGTATTTGCCAGAATTGTTCTGCGCAGACTTCAAGTCCTAGGAGATCAAGTCTACCCCGAATCACAGTGTGGCTTTCGACAGAACCGGTCTACCACTGATATGATATTCTCATTGCGACAAATGCAAGAAAAATGCCGTGAACAGAATCAACCACTGTTTATTGCCTTCATCGACCTCACAAAGGCATTTGATTTGGTCAGTCGTGAGGGTCTGTTCAAGGCACTAAAGAAGATTGGCTGCCCACCAACTCTTCTGTCCATTGTGGAATCGTTCCACACAGGCATGAAGGGTATAATCAAGTTTGATGGTGCAACTTCTGAAGAATTTGAAATCAAGAGTGGAGTTAAGCAAGGTTGTGTACTAGCTCCCACCCTCTTTGGAATATACTTTTCACTTCTACTGAAATATGCATTTCGTGATCAGGATGGTGGTATATACATTCACTCACGCTCAGATGGCGGCCTCTACAATGCTCAGAGATTGAAGGCTAGAACCAAAATTAGGAGGGTACTGATCAGAGAGTTGCTTTTTGCAGATGATGCTGCAGTTACGACACACTCTGAGGAAGAATTGCAATGTCTACTATCTGCATTCTCCAATACTTGTTCTGAATTTGGTTTAACAATTAGCAAAATGAAGACACAGATTATGTCACGAGATGCACATGGGGTACCATCAATCTTTATTGACGACGCCGAACTAGAGATAGTAGACCATTTTACATATCTAGGATCAGTGGTAAATAGCAAATTATCCCTAGATCAGGAAATCAACATCCGGATTGGTAAGGCAGCAACAACAATAACAGATTAAGAAAAAGAGTCTGGGAGAACAGGAAGCTTACTGCCAAAACAAAAGTCCTTGTCTATCAAGCCTGTGTCCTTAGTACTCTTCTCTATGGCAGTGAAACCTGGACAACTTACTCACACCAAGAGAACAATTTAAACAGCTTTCATATGCGGTGTCTGCGAAGAATTCTTGGTATTAAGTTGCAAGACAAAATCACAAATACTGAAGTATTGGAAAGATCATGTTGTGTGACAGTTTATTCCATGCTCAGTCTTCGTAGACTTAGATGGATAGGACATCTTAGGAGGATGGATGATGGTAGAATACCAAAGGATATCTTTTTTGGTGAATTACAGATGGGTAAGAGATCTCAGGGTCGGCCTCTACTACGATACAAAGATGTGTGTAAGCGGGACATGATTGATACAGGCATTGATAATGCACATTGGGAGCAAGTCGCCGCTGAACGTGTTGCATGGAGGGCAAATATCAGAAATGGAATAAAGTCAAAGGAGAAACTTATTGCAGAAAAGTCACACACCAAGCGTTTGAGACGTAAGATGGTGCATGATGGTGGAAATGACCACGTGTTCACATGCACCCACTGTAAACGGACATTTACAGCGCAAATTGGCCTTATCAGTCACACTCGCTACCGCCATAGTTAAAAGTTATTATGCCTTTTTAGAGCACAAACTATCGTCTGTCAAGACGGCAAGGTGCCAATGAATGAATGAATGAATGAGTCAGAGGATCTGCGCGGGTTGCATAGACAGTTAGGACTGCTACTACCAGTGAGTGAGAGATCACCCCCTACTATACCCGCAGTACCATCATACTTTTCCAGACGCTTCAGAGGAGTGTTCTAGTTCCTCAGCTTCCAAGAGACAGTCTTTATCCTTACCATAAGGTGATCTAGATTGCAGGGACGTCATTCACCGGAGGTCCAAGTATCAGTGAGTCAACTCGCCAGCCATCCTATCCAAGTGGATAAACCTATACCTGGAGACCTGAGAGACTTGGTGAGCGTGTCTGACTTACCCAATAGTGGAACTTGAGGCCCTGACGATGATGACACTTCCTCCAGGAGGCTGCTCGATCCTTGCCAGGTCTTATCTCGCATAGATACTGCAAGGTCTATCTCAGAATCATCATCATTCTCATTCATCCATTCATATTGTATATTACACCATATTGTTAACATAGTTAGCTGCCAGAGTTGCGTCATGAGTTCAGGACGAAGTTTGAAAGGGGTAACGTCCCTTGGTTGAGAGTGAGGGAGATAGGGTTCCAAGGGTCGAAGGGGTTTGTGGACTGAGGTCACCTATGTCCCAGGGCTAAAGGTATCCGGTTGATAAAGTGTGACAGCAGGTTCCCCTCACCCCAGTGAGTGCTACGACAGTGACAAAAACCCAGGGTACCTCACATACTTGCAAAACTATATTGATAAGCAAGATAAAGAGCGAAAGAGCTATAAACGGCTAACCAAATGCTTCCTTTGCAATGCGTATGGCCACTGGCGCCATTCTTGTAAGGGTAGACAGATGACCAGAAAGGCTAATGCAGCCTTGTTTGATAGCTCTTCCTCAGATGAGGAACAAGTTGAAAATCACCCTGTTAACTCAGCAGAGGCAATTGATGTATTTCATCTTGAAAGGTGTACCATCTGTGATCGGTTCCATGAAGATGGCCTATTAACATGCGGCCATTCAATACCTATTGCCAATGAAGAAGCTACTTTGGTGATAGACTCCAAAGGCAAGATTAACATCCACCAAGGATATGTGAATGGCAAGCCCGCTACAGTTTTACGAGATAGGCACTCTTATCGGTTTAAAGAGAGACTTCATATTGCCTACAGATTATACAGGCAAACATGTGACATGCAGAACTTTCTCAGGTAACATCGAAAAATACCCACTTTCATGGGCATATATTGACACCCCATTCCTCACAGGAAAGGTTAAATGTGCAGCATTATCCAATCCATGTTGCGACATCGTTGTTGGTACCCTTCCTGAGGTAAATGATATGCCTCATGACTGTATAACAACTGCTAACAAATGTATTGATGATAATGCAACATCATTTCCAACTGAATGTATTGTTGAGAATGTGTTATCATCGAGTGAATGTATGGTTGCTAATTCAGTAATATCATCACATGAATCCATTGATCTAAATATGTCATCACCATGTCATGTTATTAAAAATGTTAATGCAGTAACTAGATCTGCTGCAAAAATGCAAGAGCAAATCAACCAAACTGAGGCACTAGGAATGCTAAGCCCAGTAATATTACCTCCCAAAACTACGAGGGAGAATTTTGTAACAGCCCAAAAGGCTGATTCATCATTGCATAAATATTTCAATCTTATAGGCCAAAAGCCAAGATTAACAAAGAACGCCAGATGGCATTTTGCTCTAAAAGATGGCATCCTTTCAAGGTATTATACCAAAGGTAACAGCACCACAGAGCAAACGGTGTTGCCAGTCGAACACCGCAAACAAGCCTTAAATCTGGCATACGATATACCCTTTGCAGGGCATATGGCGTATTCAAAAACTAGATCTAGATTGTTGACCCAGTTTTACTGGCCAAGATTCTGTAGTGATACCAAGCAATATTGCAGAACTTGTGATATCTGCCAAAAACTGGTCAAGAAGGGTAAACACCCACAAGCTGGATTACAAGTTACAGATTTAGCTAGTAGACCCTTCGAGAAGATCTCTGTCGACATTGTAGGTCCTCTAAACCATGTAACATCAAGAGGGAATAAGTTCATAATAAGGATAATTGATCTCTGTAGCCGCTGGCCTGAAGCTACTCCACTTAAGAACATAACTGCCAAAGATGTAATGGAAGTTTTCTTCCACATATTTTCTAGAGTAGGATTTCCTGATACCATCCTCTCAGATCGAGGAAGTCAGTTTATAGCTGCAGCCACTCAGGCTTTTACTAGAATGTTAGGTGTGAAGCAATGTTTCAACAGCCCGTACCACCCTCACTCGACGGGAATAATTGAAAAAATAAATGGCGATCTCAAGCATATGCTATCTAAAGTTACCCAGAAACATCCTAAAGACTGGGATACTTATCTGCCTGCCTTATTATTTGCATATCGCGAAGTACCTCATTCCAGCACATGTTTCTCACCATTTGAACTTGTATATGGTGCCAAACCACGAGGCCCATTGTGTATGTACAATTCCATGTTAACTGAAACTGTAACTATACATAAACCCATATCATCATATGAACATGTAACATCATTGCGTGAAAGGATAATGAGATCTTGTATGATAGCTAAAGAAGCACTTAAACAATATGGTGCTATTTACAGACAGTACGCAAACAGAGGAAATAGGACAATAACACTGACACCTGAACAAGACATTCTGCTTCTTCTGCCTAGTGACCGACATCTACTGACAGACTCATGGCAAGGACCATTCAAGGTACTCAGACAGATCTCGACTGTTGACTATGAGATTGCAGTCAAAGACAAACATAAAATATTCCACATTAACATGCTAAAACCATACTACAACAGAGACGAAGACCAAGACGAGACAGCAGCCAGCACAACAAAAGTTGACCATAAAGACGACGAGGAGACCAACGAAATACCGACACCATCACTTGACACGACAGACAAGTTGCAGAACATGTCAATATATCCTAATATGACTCAAACAGAGACCGACAGTTGCAGACAACTGCTACAAGACATTGACACAAATGACAAGACTTCTTCTGACTTCAACAAACGACGACAGACCATATAACGACATTACAGCAGACATTTGACCGTATCAAACAGCACGGACTGACTGTTAAACCATCTAAAGCTGACAGAGCCTATCAAGAACTTCATTCGTTGTTTATAAAATTTACAAAGGCTTTGTCACGACTGACAATAAAATCGGGCGAAGAAAGAAAGAAGTACAAATTTTCTTTGTCTGCCAAAATTATTACAGACAATATACCAAATTGTGCCACAATAACCGATTATTTTACTAACATACTAACGAAAAACAAATTGTGCACAGCGAATGCCTAAGACCTGCATTTTCAAAAGTATTGTCTTATTTTTCTAATAAGCCCATTCTTATAATATCCATATTTCGGCATTATTTTCAGATGGACAGCTGACACGAGCTCCGTAGCGATTGCGTAATGCGGTTACAGGAGCACCACCACATTTTTCTTCCTTGGAAACATCCAGTAGTCTAAATAGACGACAGTCCGGTTAACAATCATTACAACGGGAGCTCCTACCAACCACATGATTGCACGTTGATCACTACTGCTCCAAGATTACAGTTTTGAGGTTAAACATATTCCAGGCACACAGAATACGATCGCGGATCTTCTTTCCCGATGTCCTGACGACACCCAGTAGCCTAACTACGCCTGAGTGCAGGATGTTAAAGCACTCAAACCACACAGCCAAAAATGAAAGTGTTTCAGATAAGCAGTGGGAAATGTGATAGGGACCAGGTCCCAGTGTAAATATAGTTAATATTTTATAATTAGTGTGATAATTGTGATGTATACATGTGTAGAACGTGTTAGAAAGGAAACATTATTTATTGTAAATATTATAAACAATAACAAACAGTGCTACGGAAGTTCAAAACTTACTTCATGTGAACGATCTGATTTATCCGTGGTACCTGCCAACCGGAGATGTTCCGACGTATTTTAATCCGTGTGAAAGAAACTGTGACATTTAAATTTCTACAGAACACTTTAATCCATATTTTCCAAAGAAATAGTGAATTCACCAGCTGTTTCTAAGAACTGTGTATTCCGATCATTGTTACAACATCCATGCGGAACAACACTGTGTTAAGAACATCCGAACACTTCAGCTGTGTGTGTGTACTTCCGGTATTTAGAAATTTAATCAAAAAGTTAGCAGACGACACACTAATGCTTCACAAAGAAGTGACGAATGCAATACACTTTGTGAACGCAAATTTACCATGTACGAATTGTATGTGAGGATTTTTCCAGTAATGTGATCTGAGAATCATAACTTGATTAACTTGTTCACAATAGCGACATCTAGTTCACTATTGTAAAGAAGCATCAATTTATGACGCTTAGAAATGAATTAACAAATGTAATTTATTGTTTTGAAAGTATGTTGAAATTATCTCCCATGAATTTTGAATTGTTTCACAGATTACACCAAAGGGAAACAATTGTAATAGGTAGTAATGTGTAAGAGATAAAAACCACCTTCATGTTGCCAGATTGTCAACACTCCAAGATGACGTCAGCTAGGTATGGAAGAAATTGGCGAAGTTGTAGACCAACACGAGATGTTCCTACCAAGTCTGGGTGGGACTCAAATGTTGGAGTCGCCTCAGATCGAGACGGTTCACAGTCTAACCTGACGTTTTTTGAAATTTTTGTTTATTGGTTGAGAGGTAGTTGCGTGTGTCGCTGATAGCTACCGGACTGACTGGGTCATATAACAACTGAGGTGAAAATCCATCGAGAGGATTGTACTTGGGAGGTTTTACTTCTTGAAATCATGTGAGAGTGTGTGGATATAACTTGCAATGCCTACATATTTCAATGAAACCTAAGTCAAGTCAGATGACAACTAATGGGTAGATTCTGACAGGGTTTATATAGATTAACCCACATTTACAGGATACTGACATGAAAGGTTTCACCTTTCATGGAATGGAAGGCGGGGAGAGTGTCTGTAGTTGTGCCGCGGCGTCGTCAACGGCGCCAGGCGAATACAATTTACCTGTCCACAGGTTCGCCTGTGAGCGGGACTAACAGGACAGCGGTCAAGCCAGTACATGCGTGACGCAGGAAGATCACGCAGGAACACAATCCCGCCTGGCAAGAACTCAGAGCGAGAAACGCCAGACGGCTTGGGATTGTCGGACAGTACGGACGGGTCTGAGCGAAGCTCGTATGACTGCTGCGTCTGAATGCGAATTGATAGTAAACCTTGTTTGAGGCTAGGAGACTGTGCGGCTGTGGTATAGGTTTGTGAGTGTATCCATTGTATTGATTTATTGAGTCATTGTGTTGCGGCATCGACATTGTAATGGCGAGATGCCTGATCTGATTGTGTTGCGCGAGAAGTGTAAATAAAGTGTTTGACTTAGTGTTGCAGTGTGTTCCGTCAAGTCATTATGTGACGGTGTTTGTCTCACATGTGTTAGGAAACACGAGCTTTAGTTATTGTTAAATGTAAGAACCTGACAAATATCTGTTCCTACAACTTTTACATTCTTATACTGATAACTATATCTGTTCCTACAACTTCTACATTCTTATACTGATAATTATATATGTTCCTACAACTTCTACATTCTTATACTGATAACTATATCAGTTCTTACAACTTTACATTCTTATACTGATAACTATATCTGATTCTACAAGTTTTACATTCTTATACTGATAACTATATCTGATCCTACAACTTCTACATTTTTATACTGATAACTTTATCTGATCCTTCAACTTCTACATTCTTATACTGTTAACTATATCAGTTCTTATAACTTCTACATTCTTATACTAATAACTGTTTAAGGAAAATTAGGAAACTGTGCAAAGAGGCAAAAGAAGCATGGCTTAAGGACAATTTCGGGGCAATTGAAAACCAACACACCACTCGGAATACCAAATTAATGCACAAAATAATTAATGGTATTACTAACAAAAGAACACACACATCAACGGGTTGTCTAAAATCTAAAGATGACAAAATCTTAATAGAAGAAGATAAGATTTTACATGCATGGTCAGATTATGTGAAAGACCTTTATGGTGATTCAAGAGGAGAACAAAAGGATATTCGGAACAATAATTAAAGAATATAAATTTTGAAGATGGAAGTTCAGAATGCTCTTAACCAATGAAAATTGAAGAATTGAAATGGAAGAATTTTAATGAAGACACGGGATCCAGACAACATCACAACAGAAATTATCAATACCTTAGAAGAACATGAAATAGACCAGGTCATCAGACTGCTGAAAACAATATATGATACTGGAGATATACATCCTGAATTATGTAATTCTATGTTTATTGCAATCAGGAGCCTTGGAATGTGATCAACATCGAACAATTAGTATAAGGGTCGATCATTTGAAACCCGTTCCAATGGATTTATTACAAAAGAATGAATGAAACATTAACAGGTGTGGTAGAATTAAACAAAGCATTCATTTTGAATGAATTATGCATCATGAATGATGCATTCTTGTAGAATTGGCACAAGACCAAGAAATGGTTGCAGGAAACACCTGGTTTGAACAGCATCCTGGAATATTATTGACATGGAGTCCAGACAGCAGGATTAAAAAACCAGATAGATTACATCCTGATTTGCAGTCGTAAAACAGTTCCAAAGGCAGAATGTTACAGTGATCACAGATTAATTACAGGCACATTTAGGGTAAAGTTAAAGAAAGTCGAGTATACAACAGGAAACCCTAAATATGACTTTTGCAAATTGAAAACTGACACAGAAATACAAAATAAATTTAACATAGAAGTAAAGAATAAATTTGATTTATTGTCTGATCTAGAGATCCTGTTTCAAGATGTAGATGATCAATGGGAAATGCTGAAGAATTCAATCAGTTGTGCTGCAGAAAAAAACTATTCCAAAAGTAAAGAAAATGGGCCGTAAGACATGGATGACTGAAAATATTTTACAACCAATGGAAGCAAGAAGACAGAACAAAACTAATCCTGCCAAATATGAAGAAATTCACAGAAACGTCAGAACCTTATGTAATGAGGCAAAAGAAGCATGGCTTGAGAAAAATTGCAGAGAAATTGAGGTACAACACAACAGTAAAAATACGAAACTAATACACAAAAGAATTCAGGAGCTTACTAATCAAAGAACACGTACATCGGCAGGTTCAATCAATCAATCAATCATGTGCCATGCCGGAAAGCGTGGGCGGTCATGACTCGCCATTTCACTCGATCACCAGTGTCGTGGATCAGCTCATTGTTCCTGTCTCGTCCATGCCATGTGGCCAAGCCATCCAGGTATTTTTTTCTCGGTCTTCCTCTTGGTCTGTTCCCCTCGATCTTGCCAGTTGTCACTAAGTTCTCCAATCCATTTATTCTCATAACATGTCCAAAAGATTTTGACTGTCTTCGTCTAATTTCTCTAATCAGTTTACGATGTTCATTTGTCTCCTGTAGTACTTGGTCATTGGTTTTTCTGTCTGTCCATGGTATTCTTTGCATTTTCCTCAGAAACCACATTTCTGCAGCCATCAGATGCTTTTCAGCTTGACTGCTTATTGTCCAAGTTTCACATCCATACAAAAGAACAGGCTCTATGTATCCCCTCAACACTCTTTTTCTCGTTTCAATTGACATCTTCTTATTGGTCAGAATGTTTTTCATCTTGCTAAAGGCTACTTTCGCCATGGCGATTCTTGTTCTAATCTCTTCAAGGCATCTCCCATCAGATGTTATAACTGTTCCAAGATAATTGTACCGATTCACTTGTTGAAGAATATTTCCATTTACTTGTATATTACATTGTGGCACTTCTTCCTTCATACTGACGACCATAACCTGAGTCTTTTTACAATTTAATTCTAACCCCAGTTGCTCACTGTGTACAACAACCGCAACAGGTTGCCTAAAGACAAAAGATGTAAGAGTCATAATGGAAAAGGATCAGATCTAAAATGTATGGTCAAATTACATGAAAAACCTCTATGACGATAACAGAGATGAAGAGTATGGTATTCAAAATAATAATGAAGGACTATCAATTTTGATATGAAATCTGGCAAGACCCCCGGTTCAGACAGCATCATAACAGAAATGATTAATGCTTTAGAAGAATATGGAATAGATAAAGTTACCAGACTGCTTAATACAATATATGATACTGGAAATATACCTCGTGAATTATGCAATTCCGTATTTATTGAAATCCCAAAGAAATCGGGAGCCTTGGAATGTGATCAACATCGAACAATTAGTATAATGAGTCACACCACGAAGAATTTGCTATGATTCTGTGGCTAAGGGCTTGCGAACGCGGTTTGTGAGCCCTTATACCCGGGTTCGAAACACAGCGGTGCTCGTTTTATCGAAAAAGGTATAGGGGCCGGTCGTTCAGAAAGCAATGGAAAACTACTGAACGTAACACTTGCCTAGTGCATCAACAGCAGCTGAAAATGCTGATGTTGACTGCAACGTCCCGTAAGGGATACGCAACAAAAAATTATCATGCAAAGAGTTAGGAGGAAAATACAACCTGAAATAGTAGAAGAACAATGTGGGTTTGAAGAAGGCAAGGGTACAGTGAATGCTGTGTACATACTGAGAACCGTAATAGAACGTTCTTTAGAAGTAAACAAAGATCTACACCTTTGCTTTATTGACTACACAAAGGCTTTCGACTAAGTGAGACATGTCCAATTGACACATCAAATTATTTCGCTAGCGAACGTATGCTTTGACAACGTTTCATCTGTACTACTGCATAAAATTTTGGCGATGGTTTTTTTTTTCTGTTGTAACAGTGTATGCTTGATCCAGGCGTCGAATATCTGTCGTGAATTGACGTCCTTTCCGAAACATTCGTGCCCAGTCTGTCCCTGTTGTCTTCGACACTCATTTGTTACCTTACGCTGCCTGCATTCTTTTATTAATATTTACTGGTCGACATCCTTCAAATGAAAGAAACTGAATCACCGCTCCTTGAGAATTTTTGGACGGATTTTGGATCAACCCGGCCATTTTCTCAACGGTCAGAAACAGAACCTATGCATCATGGGACGATAAGCATGTGCTCGTTTATTTATTGGTCAGTACTTATCACATGACCATCACTTCACATCATGATCATGTTTAAATTTTCCTACTATTTAGTTTGGTTGAAATTCAGCCAACATATCTTTCGCTTTGGTTAACAAAGTTTCCTACATTTTATAAGTTTGGTTGAAATTTGGCCAAAATTGTTCACAGTTGGTTAACACATTTTCCTACTTTTTATAAGTTGTGTTGAGATATTTATAAGTTTGGTTGAAATTTTTCCAACATTTTTTTCGCTTTGATTAACAAAGTTTTCTACATTTTATATGTTTGGTTCAAATTTGGCCAACATTTTTTCGCTTTGGTTAACAAAGTTTCCTACTTTTTAAAAGTTTGGTTGAAATTAGGCCGAAAATTTTCACATGTGGTTAACAAATTTTCCTACATTAAAAAAAAAAAAAAGTTTGTTTGAAATATATCTGAACTTGACCAACTTTTTTCGCATTTGGTTGACAAAGTTTCCTACTTTTCATAAGTTTGTACGATGTATTTCGTTACTTGGTCAATTTTTTTTGTCCCGTTTGGCTAACAAATTTTCTTACGTGGCCAAGATTTGTCCCATTTGATTAACAATTGTTCCTACTTTTCATAAGTTTCGACGAGATATTTTGTTACTCGGTCAATCTCTTTCCTTCTTTTTATAAGTTTGGTTGAGATATTTCTGTGTTTGGCCGACCTTTTTTCCCTTTTGGCTGACACATTTTCCTACTTTTTATAAGTTTAATTGAAATATTTCTCTCTGTGGCCGATATGTGTTTTTTTCACATTTGGTTAACAAAGTTTTCGACTGTTCATAAATTTGGCCGATGTATTTCATTACTTGGTCAATATTTTCCCAATTTGACTAACATTTTTCCCATTTGGTTAACAAATGTTCTTAGTTTTTATAAATTAGGACGAGATATTTCGTTACTTGGTCTATCTTTTTCCCATTTGGCTAACAAATTTTCCTACTTTTCATAACTTTGGACGAGATATTTCTTTACTTGGTCAATCTTTTTCACCTTTGGTTACCAACATGTCCTACTTTTCATAGGTTTGGATGAGATATTTATAAGTTTGACCAATATATTTCCCGTTTGTTTAAAACATTTTCCTACTTTTTATAAATTTAGCTGTGATACTTCTTTACTTGACTAATATTTTGTCACCGTTGGTTAACAAAGTTTCCTACTTTTTATAAATTTGAATGAGACATTTCGTTACTTTGCCGACATTTTTCATATTTGGTTGACAAGGTTTCCTACTTTTCATAAGTTTGAATGATGTATTTCGTTACTTATTCAACTAATTTCCCATTTGGCTAACAAATTTTCTTACTTGGCCAAGATTTTTCCCATTTGGTTGACAATTATTCCTATTTTTCATAAGTTTCGACGAGATATTTCGTTACTTGGTCAATATTTTTCTCTTCTTTTTATAAGTTTGGTTGAGATATTGATAAGTTTGACCTATATTTACTCGTTTGTGTAACACATTTTCCTACGCTTTATAAGTTTGTCTGAGATATTTGCACGTTTGGTCGACATTTTTCGCATTTGGGTAAAACAATTTCTTACTTTTTAAAAGTTTGACTGATCTATTTATAAGTTTAGTTGAAATATTTATCTCTTTGAGGGATATATTTTTTTTCACCTCTGGTTAACAAAGTTTCCTACTTTTCATAAGTTTGGTGGAGATATTCATAAGTTTTACCTATACTTTTCCCGTTTGGCTAACATATTTTATTATTTGACTGTTGAAGTGCACTTTTGACTGAATGTGGTACGGAACAATAAGCAGCCTAATTGAAAAACACATATTGGTCTTGGAAATGTGTTTTTGGGAAAGATGCAAAATCCTGTATAGACACACAGAGAGGTAGTGAACGTGTAAAATGCTTGCTTTGAGTTATGCTAACGTCGCTGGTTAGGACAGCGGACACGTGACATGCCATGTTACATGAGACACCTAAGGTTTAGTTGGGGTAGTTTGTTGTGTTTTTTTTTTAATTAATATTATACATCTGATAGGTTGCGCTAGGTACTCATCGCTGTATGACCCTCTAGTTGTTAGATAAAAGGCATGTCTTCCTCGACTGACGTCGGTGATCACATCTCTTCTATCCGACAGACTTAGTCGGCCAATATGATGACTAGTTTACACGCGCGTATACTACAAGCGAAACTGTCTATGGTATATTGATATCGGGATGTTCTTTGGTGTTACTCGGTGGACCACCCTGATGGATATAGAAAAGAGAGAAGGGAGACCATTTTAGCCTTCGGATGCCATGTTGACGATGTAGTGGAGTCACTCCCATACAAGGTGATCATCATGAGTAGGTTCCCTGGCTCAACAACCGACAGACACACTTATCTGTAGTATCCCTCTTACCGCGAGACTTGGATGAACCATTACATGTGTGATCAGATGCGACTCCTTCTTTGACCGGTTGGGTCATTAGCCACGTGTTCCGTGTTTCGTTATGCATGTCACCGAATGGATTGCTATTTTTGACCGGCATTTTGACTGGCTGTACCCTTATGCATGTGACAGGAATCACCGCCATCTTTGAGCGGCTGTAACCATTACCCACGTGTTCCGGTTGTATCCTTATGCCTGTGATCGGAAGCAGATCGACACGTTGTCCGGTCGTAGTCATTACCTTCGTGTCTCGGATGTATCATTGCACAGTGATCGGCTGCGACGCCATCTTTGGTCGGCTGTAACTATTACATACGTGGTCTGGTTGTAGCCATTACAGTGCGACCAGTAGCAGCGCCATATTTGATCTGATGTGACCATTACTCACGTGCGATCGGATGCAGTGCCATCTATGACCGGTTTTAGTCAGTCAGTGAGCGCGTGGTCTGGTTGTATCCATTACACAGGTGACCGGAAGCAGCGCCATATTTGATCGATGTGACCATTACCCACGTGTGATCGGTTGCAGCGCCATGTTTGACTAGTTTTAGCCAGTGAGCATGTGGTCTGGTTGTAGCCATTTAACCACGTGTGATCGGATGCGCCGCCTTTTTTGACCACTCGTAGCCAGTGAGCACGTGGTATGGTTGTAGCCATTACATTGCGACCGAAATTAGTGACATATTTGACCACTCATACCCATTACCTTCGTGTGTCAGCTGTACCATTAGGTTGACATATGCAAAGTCAGTGCTCGGGACTCTCCTGTCTGGGTCATTGGCAGTACTACGGACACTACATTCTGAACTTAGCAGTCGGCATAAGGTCACCATACAGTGGCTGTCATTCCACTGTGAACTATCCGGAAACGCCAGCGCTGATCGGTTGGCTAAGGAAGGAGCAAAAGAAGAACAGTCTAGTGTACTCGTTACATACCACGAAAAGACAATTTTAGAGCAGACGACATGTCCGGGGCTTTTCTCGATGACTTCGCGTTGACGTCACAGTTTTGTATTGCTTCTGGAAATGTCCAAATGTACATTGCTAATGTATGAGTGGTAACGACTACTAACACGCAGAGACCTCTTCGGTTACTGCAATGTGGGGCTTGCCTTGCATGATTTCGTTTTATCGTCACAGTATTGTAGTGTTTCTGGGAATGACCTAAAATACCTTGCTAATGTATGAATGGTATTCTGCGATAGTACGCTAATTTTTAGAGCAGAAGACTTGCCTGGGGCTTGCCTCGCATGACTTCGTTTTATCGTCACAGTTTTGTAGTGCTTCTGGGAATGGCCTAAAATACCGTGCTAATATATGAGTGGTATTCTGCAATAGAACACTAATTCTTTAGAGCAGAAGATATTCCCGGGGCTTGCCTCGCAAAACATGACCGGGGCTTGCCTCGCTGATGCAATTGTTAACGTTTTTGTAAGATTACCGCGAACTAAAGCAGATTTGTCAACATCAACGCATACTCACGGATTTTGCCTATCGAGCCATATCATTTCTGACATAAATTGTAGTTATGTGTTCACATATATCCAACTTGTACTTGTGATTAATTCATTGGTGCCAAAGCAAAGTGCCTTAGAATATGTGTTAACACCTTCGACGATGTGTTCACGCGATTCAGCACAATATAAAACCGCTATATTCCAAATTTCATTACCGTGAGTTAATTCTAGCGCGATCTAAATTCCATTTCCGCTTCTCAGTTATGTGCAAAAAAAGATGTTTACTGGAAACATCAGGAGACAGAATTAATTCTATTATACGCAAGGGGAAATAACTCGCGTTATTATAATAATTTTATATGTTATCATTTATTACACACAGTTCACTAATTCTGTTATTTTAACTGATTGTATACTAATGAGACTATTACTTAATGCTACCCCACTAGAAATAAGACACATTTATATGTTATTAAGCATATTTGTGTGTATGGTAATCTAACCATATATAGAATTGTCACCCATATTCTTGCTTCAGTCTATTTCGTAAAGTCGAAAATGCCCGATTTACTCATTGACATATTATTTCTATGGTCCTTTTGTCTAAGATCAACGTGTATTATTTACTGCACTTGGTTTGGACAGGGGCCACGCTGATCATCAAACTTCATACATCATCACAGTAGGTGTTGGTTTGATGACCCCCCTCTGGGGGAAAAGAATAATAGTAGGACCAGGGGCCCATTCCCCTTCGTCCCTAGCTCTCACGTCAGCCTACCCCCCCCCCCCCACACACACACTCATGTATACATCTTTAGACCCCGTGCCGGTGCATTTTTTGGTCTACTTATCCATATCAGCATTTCACATGCCTGTGGCTTGCCTCGCTGTCTTCGAGCGGTCCTGGGGGCGGTTGGGTCTGAGTTAGGGCGGCCGGTGGGACACACACACACACACACACACACCTATATACCGGAAGTACAGTCTACCGGAAATACAGTCAACAGGAAGAGACACCGGAAGTACCAGAACGAAGGAGGTTTGAAGGTCAAATGAGGAGGGTTTTGCAAGGTCAAGCAGGGGGCGGGATAACAAACATATACGGATTTATGGCGGCGGCCACCACATAAACCGCCACAAATAAGACTTGTTTCCCGCATTGTAAACTACTTATACTTGCAGATTTACAAATTGATGGAAAAGAGCTTAGACCTGTTTAAAAACAAACATATATTGGAAACAACAAGCTGTCATAAATATTGATCATGAAGTAGGTCAATATTAGCATATTAAGAAGATGTGTGAGACAGGGATTTGTAATGTCTCTAGATCTCTTTTCCCTTACAGTGAAAATATTTTCAGAAGTTTAGAAGATATTAGAGAAATCACCATTGGGAGACTTAACATCAATAACAATAGATATGCGGATGATTCAGTATTGATTGCAGAAGATGAGCAGGATCTGCGACATTTAGTAGATGCGGTTGTTGCAAACAGTGAACAACTAGGGTTGGAATTAAATTGTAAGAAGACGCAGATTATGGTCATAACTAGGAAGAAATAAATACCACAATTGAATATTCAGGTAAATGAGAATATTCTTAAACAAGCGTATCGGTACAATTATCTCAGAACACAGATAACATACGATGGGAAATGCCTTGAAGAGATTAGAACAAGAATCGCCATGGCGAAGGAAGCCTTCTGCAAGATGGAAAACATAATGACCAATAAAAAGATGTAAATTGCGACGAGAAAAAGTGTTGAGGTGCTACATGGAAGCTATACTTTTGTATGGATGTGAAGAGTGGGCAATGAGCAGACAAGCTGAAAAAATGTCTACTGCCTGTGGAAATGTGGTTTCTCTGGAAAATGCAAAGAATACCTTGGACAGACAGAGGAATCAATGACCAAGTCCTACATGAAAGAAATTAAAATCATAAACTGATTAGAGCAATTAGATGTACACATATTTTTGGACACCCTATGAGAAAAAATAAATTGGAGAACTTGGTGACAACCGGCAATATTGCAGGGAAAAGAACAAGGGAAATTCAGAGAAGTAAATACCTGGATGGCTTGGCCACGTGGTATGGTCGAGACAAGAACACAGAGCTTATCCACGATTCTGAAGTTAGTGTGAGATGGCTTATGCTTATCGGCATGGCACGTGATGATTATTATTTAACTGGTTTATGTGTATTTTTACTCTTTAACGCTTTAACAGGTACTATTTTACAATCATGACAGAATAGATAAGAGCACTCACTATTCAATTTCCTGTGTGCTGATGCCTAGGTAGCGGGTTCGACGCTTACATCAGTCAGCTGGACTAAAATGTTGACTTCTCTTCCTTGACTTGGGGTCGTAAATTACAAGTACTCCAGACGTCAGAGTGGGTTCGCCTCATCACAAGGGACATTGGTAAAAGGTACAAGGGAAAGCCAAACCACACGCAAAAAAAAAAAAAAGGAAAATCAGTCTAGTGTAGAAGTGGGAGTACACGTGTTGACTACACTTGAGTTCAAAGTGAGCTGAACGAGAAAAAAGAAACTATAATTGTAATTTTTTAAAATATTTTTATATAATTACGTAAACTCCCTAATGTTTTTTGTCACACTATGAGGAGAATAAACTTTTAAAATTCAGTGACAACTATCAAGACAAGTGCAAGGAGAAGGACAGGGATAAACACAAGTATGGATTGGCTACACGGTATAGTCGTTATAAGATCACACCGCTGATCCAAGACTAGTTATCGTGTAAGAAGGCGAGTAATGACGACCCACGCTTAGCGGCGTGGCCGATGATGACGACGACGACAACGACGACGACGACGACGACGATGATGATGATGATGATGATGATGATGATGATGATGATGATGATGATGAGTATGATGATGATGAGGATGAAGATGAAGATGATGATGATTTAATTGCTTAATAGATTAAACATAGAGGTATATCACTCCTGAGTCATATAGGGAAAATGTATGCAAAACTATTGGAACAAAGAGTTAGACTCATAGTTGAACAACAGTTAAGCAAAGTACAATTCGGTTTTCGGAAAGGTAAAAGTTGCACTGATGCACTGTTTACACTTAGGTAAATATGTGAAAAAAACTATCGAACATTGTGATCAGCAGAATATTGTGTTTGTAGATCAGGAAAAGGTTTTCGATAGAGTAGACAGATACAAATTATGGACCATCCTTGAAGACTATGGGATACAAGGGCAACTGCTAGAAAACATCATAGCCATGTACCACTCGAGCCGAAGTGCAGTAAGAATACAAGAAGGTATATCAGATATATTCACAGTCAATACATGAGTGAGACAGGGATGTGTGCTCTCTACCCTGCTATTTCATATCTACATGGACAGAATTTCCAAAGAAGCAATTCTCGACAGAACAGATTCAGATAATTTAGCACTCTTTACTCCAGATGAAACAACTGATCCACAGGAAATAAATGAACTTCTATTTGCAGACGATCAGTGCCTGTTTTATAGCGACGAGGGCAGCCTGCAAAATCATATTAATAATATGAGTTCAACATGCAGGAGTTACAATATAAGCATAAATACAGCCAAAACCGAAGTAATGCGAGTTATCAGATCGCCGGGCCCACTAAGTATACAGTTAAATAGCACAACTCTGAAACAAGTTAAAGAATTCAAATATCTTGGAAGTATGATCACAGAAGATGGCAGATTGGACAGAGAAATTGAAATCAGATGTCAAAAACTAGTGCACTTACATATCAACTATCACCCTTACTGAAACATCCAAATGCCCGCAAAACGACAGATAATAAACAACATATTCACACCAACCCTTTGCTACCAATCTCAGACCTGGACTTTATCCAAATTACACCTTCGCAAAATCAACACCTGCGAAATGAGATGCCCGAGGAGAGCTGCCAACTTAACAATCCGAGACCGAGTAAGAAATGCTGTTATCAGACAGACTGTGGGATCAACACCTTGTGCCACATTTATTGAAAGACAGAAGATCAAGTGGTTTGACCATGTCGTTAGAATGCAACACCATCAACTACCATCACTGGCCTTACATCAAAGATCATCCACGACGAGACCACGAGGACGTCCAAGAAGAAAATGGATTGACGACATCAAAGACATTGTACAGCCATACGGAATGACACTATCCAGTGCCGCCCACCGGGCGCTGGAACGCAAATTATTCCTCCCCACGCCGCTTGACGGCAGAAGTGGAAGAAGATGATGATGATGATAGATTAAACATAAGCAGACATCAGTAAAAGATCCGAGACAGTTACCATTGTGGCAGGGTTTATTATATTATTATATAGAAGGATTAACATTTCAAGAGATTTGATTTGTGATACAAAAAACACCACTTCTTACCCCACCCCACCACCCTACACGTAACCTTAATACCCCATCCGCCTCCAGTATGAGAACCCCTGTGATAGACGCGCTGTGCTTGACGAAATAATTTATAAGTGTAACAATCAATATGTTGCGTAAACCATGCTTGCACGCATGCCAATTTCACAGAGTGGCCAACCGGAGTGGCTTTATATTTAGCCGTGGTGACGTAAAATATTAAGAAAGGCGGGTTCCACAAGAAATGTAGGTCAATAGAAAGATATATATACTTTTTTCCGCATATCCTTTACATAACATCGTTGTCAACATCAGCATCTTTCAGCTGATTGTTGATTTTTTGGCAAGATTACGCTCAGTAGTTTGCAAAAAGATATAAGCAAATGGAAATACAATATTCCACAAGTATTTTCTACACCACCCTCCCCAGATCCAGAAGGAACTATACTCTTCTCAAGACTACCTGAAATAAATATAGGTCGGTTACGTGCGTTCTTTAGATATGCATGATGTGTTTATAAACGCCTACGACCTAGGAGGAGATGCACGAGGAGTGTCTGTCAATGAAACACTGGGTGGGACCGGAAGGGAAGAATCTGGAACAAGGGCGTTATGATCCATCATTTATTTAAGTAGGGCGAGAATTTAGAACGGAGAAATGCCGTTAACTGTTAACTTCATTCATTCCAAGCAAGATAATTACAATTAGTATGCCACAAGTGATTTCACCATCAGAACCACCACCATCATCGTTGTTTTTATCACTTTACCTACTCACAACCACCATCACCATCACCACCACCAAGACCACAACCATCACCAACGCAACCATCGCCATCAGCTCAACAACTAGCATCACCATCACCACCACCCTCATCACCATCATCCCCATCACATCACTACCACTACCATCATCACCGACCCCATCACCATCACCACATTACCATCACCACCATCCCACCATCTCCATCACGACCACCCCACCATCTCCATCCCCACCACCACCATCTTCATCACCATCACCACATTACCATCATCACAACCACCATCTCCATCACCATTACCACATTACAATCACCACCACACCTGCATCTCCATCACCACGACTCCACCATCCCACCATCTCCATCACGACCACCCCACCATCTCCATCCCCACCACCACCATCTTCATCACCATCACCACATTACCATCATCACAACCACCATCTCCATCACCATTACCACATTACAATCACCACCACACCTGCATCTCCATCACCACGACTCCACCATCTCCATCACCACCACCACTATCCCCATCACCACCATCCCCATCACCATCACCACCACCACTATCCCCATCACCATCTCCATCACCATCACCACATTACCATCGCCACCACCACGATGTTCATCACCATCACCACATCACCACCACCACCACCACACCTGCATCTCCATCACCACCACTCCACCATCTCCATCACCATCACCACATCACCACCACCACCACCACAACTGCATCTCCAACACCACCACTCCACCATCTCCATCACCATCACCACATCACCATCACCATCACCATCTCCATCACCACATCACCATCACCACCACCATCTCCATCACCATCACCACATTACCATCACCACCACTCCACCATCTCCATCACCATCACCACATTACCATCACCAACACCATCTCCATCACCATCACCACATCACCATCACCACCACTCCACCATCTCCATCACCATCACCACAGTATCATCACCCCCATCAAATCACTACCACTACCATCACCACCAACCCCATCACCATCACCACATTACCTTCACCACCACCATCTCCGTCACCATCACCACATCACCACCACTCCACCATCTCCATCACCATCACCACATTACCTTCACCACCACCATCCCCATCACCATCACCACATTACCATCACCACCACCATCTCCATCACCACATCACCATCACCACCACTCCACCATCTCCATCTCCATCACCACTACTCCCCATCTCCATCACCATCACCACAGTATCATCACCCCCATTAAATCACTACCACTACCATCACCACCAACCCCATTATCATCACCACATTACCATCACCACCACCCAATCACCACCACCCCAATTACCATCACCACCACTCCAATCACAACCACCACCACCACCACTCCAATCACCATCACCACCACCCAAATCACCACCATCATCATCATCATCACCACCCCACAATTTCCGTCGACATCACCGCCATCACCATCACCCCAACACTGTCACCGCCACTACTATCACCATCATCACCATAACAACTTCCTCCATCACGATCACACCCATCACCCCACCCCCAACACCAACATCATCATCACCACCATCACCACCATCAGCACCACCACCATCACCACCACCACCATCACCATCATCACCATCACCGCTACCATCCTCATAACCATCACCACCATCATCCCTATCACCATCACCCCATTAACTACCACCACTATAATCACCACCATAACCATCACCGCCATTACCACCACCCCCATAAACATGACCCCCATCACTACTACTAACATCACCACCATCACCACCAATACCATCACCACCACTAAAAACATTATCATCACAACCACCATAACCACCACCACCATCCTAATCACAACCATCCCCATCACCATCACCATCAGCCTAATCACCACCTTCCCCATTACCACTACCACCATCCTAATCAACATCATCCTCATCACCACCACCACCATCCCTATCATCACCATCACCACCACCATCATCAGAACCATCCTCAACACCATCACCACCATCACCACCGTCCTCATCATCACAACCCCTATTACCATCACCACCACCCCATCACTATCACCACAACTACCATCATCACCATCACTACAACTATCACCACCACCATTACCATTACCACCGCCACACCCATCACCATGACCTCCATTACCACCAATACCACCACTACCACCATACCACCATTACCATCACCACCACCACTCCACCATCACCACCACCTCCACCACCATGATCCCACCATCAATGGTCAACAACTACCATCACCACCACTACTATCACCACCAACACTACAAACATCATCACCGCTATCACCACTACTATCATTCCCACCACCACTACCACCATCACAACTACCATCACCAACATCACTACCATCACCACCACCACTACCATAATCACTATCATCACCACTACAATCACCACCACTACCATCACCAACAATACCATCACCACCACTACCATCACCACCATTACCATCACCATTACCCCATCACCATGACCCATTTCACCACCATCACCACCACTACCATCACCACCACCACCACAACTACACCCATCATAAAAACCACCACCATCACCACCACCATCCTCATCATCACGACCTCCATCACCATCAGCACCACTCCCATCACCATCACCACAACTACCATCATCACCAGTCCCACCATATCTATCACCACCACCACTATCAGAATCACCCCCATTATCATCACCACCACCACCATCACTACCATCAACACCACAACCATCCTCATCACAACTATCACCACTACTACCATCACCACAAACACCATCACCATCATCACCATCACCGCTACCATCCTCATCACCATCACCACCATCATCCCTATCACCATCACCCCATTAACTACCACCACTATAATCACCACCATAACCATCACCGCCATTACCACCACCCCCATAAACATGACCCCCATCACTAATACTAACATCACCACCATCACCACCAATACCATCACCACCACTAAAACATCATCATCACAACCACCATAACCACCACCACCATCCTAATCACAACCATCCCCATCACCATCACCATCAGCCTAATCACCACCTTCCCCATTACCACTACCACCATCCTAATCAACATCATACCCATCACCACCACCACCATCCCTATCAACACCATCACCACCACCATCATCAGAACCATCCCCAACATCATCACCACCATCACCACCGTCCTCATCATCACAACCCCTATTACCATCACCACCTCCCCATCACTATCACCACAACTACCATCATCACCATCACTACAACTATCACCACCACCATTACCATTAAAACCGCCACACCCATCACCATGACCTCCATTACCACCACTACCACCACACCACCATTACCATCACCACCACCACTCCAACCATCACCACCACCTCCACCACCATAATCTAACCATCAATGGTCAACAACTACCATCACCACCACTACTATCACCACCAACACTACAAACATCATCACCGCTATCACCACTACTATCGTTCCCACCACCACTACCACCATCACAACTACCATCACCAACATCACTACCATCACCACCACCACTACCATAATCACTATCATCACCACTACAATCACCACCACTACCATCACCAACAATACCATCACCACCACTACCATCACCACCATTACCATCACCATTATCCCATCACCATGACCCATTTCACCACCATCACCACCACTACCATCACCACCACCACCACAACTACACCCATCATAAAAACCACCACCATCACCACTACCATCCACATCACCACCACCATCCTCATCATCACGACCTCCATCACCATCAGCACCACTCCCATCACCATCACCACAACTACCATCATCACCAGCCCCACCATATCCATCACCACCACCACTATCAGAATCACCCCCATTATCATCACCACCACCACCATCACTACCATCAACACCACAACCATCCTCATCACAACTATCACCACTACTACCATCACCACAAACACCATCACCGCCACTCCCATCACCATGAGACCCATTACCATGAACCCCATCATCATTATCCCCACCATCATTCCCACCACCAACACCATCCCCATCGCAATCACCACAACCACCACCATCGCAACCACCACCATCACCATCACCCATATCAAAATCACAACGACCATCTCCATCACCATAATCACAATCACCATCATCACCGCCACCACCATCCTCATTGTCGTAAGTCTTTCTTACTTACTTTAGTGTCGTCCTTGGAGTGATGGGAATCCACACCACATTTTTATTACCCCACTATTGTTGTCTTAGAGAAACCACCAGACTCCGTCCACAAAACTCCGTCGGTCTGCAAACCCCTTTTTCTTACTCTCACTCACCCTTAGATCATGCCCCCTCTCACTCCTCCCCAACATAACATACTCCACAACTCTAGCTTTAACAAATAAATACAAAATAATTTATTAAGCAAAGAGTATAAGTGTGAGAAGTGTGTGTTAGTAATGTGTAGAATGTGTGTCGAATATTCTAGTGGGTGCAGACTTAGACCAGGTAGCTGAAGAGCCCAGCCCGATCATCCCAGAAAGGATCACACCACATCTTCATTCAGTCCACGAAGACCTCACCCAGGTATGTGTCCATCCTGCTAGATGTAGATTTCCACCGGTGGCTGTTTGATCACTCAAAAGAACTAGTCACAGTCCGACCCTAAATCCTGTCTGGATCACACAGTTAATATATGTCTAATTTGTTCCTATACTTATAACACCCTTGTCTAGTGAGGACACGAACATACTGTTCTTTGAAATAAATGTACTTCCTGTCTCAAGTGTCTACTGTTCACAAGACCATTGTTATACTAACTTCCTAATAAGTTTATACTGATTTATTCCCATGTGATGGGGAATAACTGTATCTCTTTTTTTTTGTTCACCTGTCGTGTAAAACATACTGCCACTGGGCTGTTCCCAGGTGGTGTAAAAGAAATTCACTTTTTACTATTCTGTTCCCAAGTGATGTTTGAAACATTAATTTGACGATTGGTCTTCCTCCAAAATGGTGCGGAGAAAACAATTTCTGGTCTTCTGTTAATGTGTGACGTTTGATAATCCCTCTTATGCTTGTTCCCGTAAACCCTTTCTATCATGGGCTAAGTGCAAAAGATGTTGACCAACTGCCTGCACCAAGGTCTCCATTCTCAGTGACTTGAGTGACCTAAAGGAACCTGTCAACGAGAGAACAACACATTGGGTGATAGCAACTGTCCCCAACCTCCATTGGATGGGGGGGGGGGGGGGTTTCCGCCTCACTCAGATACATGACAGTGAACATTCTCTGTCATGGGCATAGGAGTTCTTCACTCCGGTCTGCAGTGGGTTAAGATCAGGACAGAGCAAAATGTAAAGTGTAGACCCCTAGCAGACATCACTAGAAGATCCCATCATTGTACATTCTCCCCATCCCCAATTTCCCCAATATCACCCCACTACACAATTCTCACTAGCAGAGCTAATTCTATTCATTACTCTAGCAAGTTTTACCGAGGCTACTGCTTATATTAACTAGGCTTAAATATACTCTCTACAATACCTTAAGCACAACACAACAGTGTCTTCGAAATCATATCCACATTTTGCCATAACAGGCACGTGTACAATTAAATCTAATTAATTTCCGCACACGGTAGATATTTTTTTAAAATCCACTGCAGTGACAAACACGTCCGTGCAAGTCAATCCTCAGAGTTACACTACTTGTAAACAAAGCATGTTATTACCCAACAGCCTTGAGTGGCCACGTGACGTTCTTTTGATGTTAACAAAGGTGGTTCAAGGGCAGATTATCCATTTCTGAATAAATTCTTTCCCTTGGGTTTCATCAATGTCACAATAGTAGATTATCTCCCCCTTTTGGACAATCCATGCACAAGTCGCTTCCCCCTTTTTCTCAACATATGCCTACAATTTCCCGTCTTGTGGGGATTGTCAAAGAAGATTTCCTTGTTTGATGTTGGCGACTTAGCGGTGTCCTTGATCTAACTGGTAAACAACTGCAGATGTACATTCCGACTTTGTTTTTCTGTCCCGGTTAAAAAACAAATGTAGCTTTGCACACAGGCCATGAATATGACCGTCTGTATTGTCATTATCTGGTGGATACACAGTGAAATCATGACATAGGCCCCCTCTTAAGAGAGTAGTCCATCTCACTCTTCTCCACTGTGAATTCAATCCAGATGATTCATTCCTCTTCTTCAGGAGCTGGGTGTCTTGATAAGAAGTCCGCTCCAACATTTTCCTTCCCAGGAATATACTCAACTGTGAAATTGTAGGGTTGAAGTAACAACGACCACCGCATCAAACGGGCGTTGAGCTTCTGAGAAGTAGCCAGGAACATCAGGGGCTGATGATCTGACTGGACCCGAAACTTAACTCCATACAAATAGGGCTGGAATTTTTGCACGGCCCATACGAGAGACAAACATTCTCTCTCGACGGTCGAATAATTCCTCTCAGCCTGGAGTAGTTTCTTGCTTGCGTATGCCACAGGTTTCAAAACCGAAGCATCGTCTTTCCCTTCCTGTAACAACGCTGCCCCAATCCCAATCCCACTTGCATCCGTTCTCAACACAAATGGTTTGGAAAGGTCCGGGAGCTGTAATACAGGTTTACTGACCAAGGCCTCCTTTAACTGACTATAGGCAGTCTCACATTCTGGTGTCCAAATGATTTGGTCCGGGAATCCCTTTTTCAAGGTTTCCGTCAATGGAGCTCCCAGTTCAGTGAAATGTGGGATAAATTTCTGGTAGAATCCACACAACGAGAGAAAAGATCGCACGTCCTTCTTCGTTTTTGGCCTTGGGGCATTTCTGATTTTCTCTAGGTTCTTCTCTTCTGGGACAATGTGTCCTGGAGTGATGGTTGACCTAGAAATTCCAGAGTCTGGTAACCAATCATGCACTTGGTTGGACGAGCGGTAAGCCCTGCTTCCTTGAGTCTATTAAACACTCTCTCCAAGGATTGCAAATGGTCATCCAAGCTGCCACTGGAAATCAGAATATCATCCATGAAGGAGATGATGGCCGGATCCTGTAAAGGATCTAGTAAAGTCCTCATCATACGTGTAAACACACTAGGTGCGTTGCTGAGACCAAAGGGCATGACCTTGAATTCGTAGTGTCCACTGGGTGTACTGAAGGCCAGCAGTGGTCGAGTCTCCGGTTTGACTGGTATTTGATAGTACCCCCGACTCAGATCCACCTTTGAAAAGTACCGAGCCTTATGGAGCCTAGCGAATAACTGCGTTGGATTCGGCAAAGGTTCCACCTGAAATTGTGTATGACTGTTCAGAAGTCGGTAGTCTATACACAACCGGTGTTCTCCACTTGGTTTCCGTAACAAAACTACCCCCGCATTGTATGGGGATGTGGATGGTGCAATCACGTCATCCTCCAGCAGTTTTTGTATTTCCTCCTCCAGGGCCTTTTCTTTAGAGAAGGGCACTGGGTAAACCTTCTGGCGAACAGGCTCCTGTGTAGTCAACGTCATCTCGAACTCCACCAACCTCGTTCGTCCTGGTTTATCAGTCAGTATCTCCTTATGAGACCTGAGAACCTGGGTTATCTTCTCCCTCTCCTGGGAGGTCAGATCAGGGTTCACCTGCACATCCTTGTAGGTTTCCTGGTGTACCAGGGGATATTCCCTGCCCTCGCTGGTTCCCACTTCTGTCTCCACTGCAACTGCCATTGCCATGAGGTGAGCTGCTTTTTCTCCGGGTCTCTCTTCGTATTTCCGCAAGAGATTGATATAGAAAATCTTCGACTTTCCCCGGATCCGGATCTGATAGTTGGTTCTGGATATTACCCTTTCCACGGGAAATGGTCCTTGCCAACCTATCTCCAGTTTGTTGTTTCCCGTTGGGAGTAGCAACAAAACTTTGTCTCCCACCTCTAGAGATCTGTCTTTAGACCTACGGTTGTAGTAAGCCGCATGTCTTTTCCTGGCCTTTTTCAAGTTTTGATTTGCCAGAGTCCATCCTTTGTGGAGTTTTTCTTTCAGTTCCTCCACGTATTGATAGGATGAGATTACTTCTTCTGACGTCCCCTCTTCAGTCCAACTCCTCAACATGGCTTCCAACGGTCCTTTGATTGGACGACCAAACAGCAACGTAGCGGGTGGTAGTCCTGTTGAGCCATGAGGAACTTCCCGATAGGCAAAGAGTGCTGCAGGGATATATTCATCCCACCTATCAGGTTTTTCCTGCGCTAGTTTCCTGAGCATTGTCATCAACGTGCCGTTGAAACGCTCTACTTGTCCATTGGCTTGAGGATGGTAAGGGCTGGTATGTATGTGGTTAGAGTGAAACACTCTAAATACCTCCTCCATGAGTTTTCCACAAAACTGGGACCCATTGTCCGTCAGAATTTGATCTGGGAAGCCTAATCTTGTAAAGGCCTCCATCAGTGCATCCGCCACTCGTTTCGAGTCAATCGTGGTCAACGGTATGGCTTCACCCCACATTGTACAGCAATCCACCATTGTGAGTATATACATGTTCCTCTTCCTAGTCCTAGGAAGTGGACCCACGATATCGATGGCTACCCTCTCGAAAGGAGAGTTCATGATGGGCATCTCATCCAGGACCACCGGTGCTGTCCAGTGTTTCGGTGCCACCCTCTGGCACTCAGGGCATGACTTCACATACCGACGCACATCCTCTGTCATTCCCGGCCAATAGTAGTGGCAGGAAATCCGCTGCATGGTGGCGGCAATACCCATATGTCCACTAAAGGAGATGGTATGCCCCATATGAAGAATCTGGGACCGGTGAGCTTTTGGGACGACCAACTGACCGTATAGGTTGTCTCCCCTTCCTGCTCTCCTGTAGAGTATCCTATTCTTCATGTAGTACTGCCCCCGTCCTGGTGGATCAGCACTTTTCTGCAGCTTTTTGTAGCAAGGACGTAAAGTATCATCCTCACTCTGGGCAGTTCGTAGCTCCCCCGGCATTGGGTTAGTCACAATTGCGTCTGCCTCTTCCGTTCTCGTCTGAGAGCGAGTCTGTATTGCTCCCATATGGATTGGCTCCCTGGGCATTCCCAGAAAGACATACCGGCAACCTAGGATTACTGGGAAAATGGGATCGGTCAATACAGCAGCCTTGATTGTGCCGGTGACATATCTTGACCGAATCTCCACGTTAGCAATGGGCAACTTCATGGCCACAGCACTCTTCTGTGCAGGCTGTATTTCCATGGTCTCACCTGTGAATTGTTCTGGGTGTACCAGATCCGCAGAAATCACGGCCTCCCCGTCCAGTCCTGTGTCGTACAAACACTCCACTTGACGACCGTTAACCTCTACCAATTCCACTACAGGTGGTTTTTCCTGGTCTGGAGTTTCTTCGTCGGCCTCGACCTGTTCAGTGGGCTCCACCTTAGGTCTCCCGGGGCACACGATGAATTTAGATTCTCCTGACTTTCTCTTGCAGTCAATAGCATTGTGCGTGTTTGACTTGCATTGGTTGCACCATTTCTCTGTCCTAGATTTTCTTGTGCCGGACTTGAGTGAGCTCTCCTGATGGTGAGCTATCTTGCTGACCTTGGCATTCTCCGTGACAACCTCCTTGGAGGTCACTTGACATGCTGCGAAGTGAGGGCTCTTAGCCTTCGATTTGCAGTCCCTCGTATTGTGAGTGGGTGACTTACAAATTGAACACCACTTCTCCGACCACGGTCGTTTTGGTGTAGAGCTCGAAGAGCTCTTGCTTCCCTCCTTCGTCTTCTCTGAACTATCCTCTGATTTTTGCACATAAGGTTCCCCCTTTTTTGTTCCAGAGCTTTTGGCTTTCTTCTTGTCATGTTTCTCCTGACTTTTGGTGTTGGTGGGAAGGTTTTCCCCGGCCTCCCCATGTACCTCTACGAACCGTTCTGCTAATTTTGTCACGAGGTCAATACGTTCCGCTCCTTGTTCTCCCAGGAATGTCCTGAGAGGTTTTGACATTTGCTTCTTCAGCTGGTCGACCACCATGAGTTCGTCCAGACTCTCATAGTCATGTGCGAACCCAGCCAAATCCATCCACTTATGGAGATAAGATTTAAGACGCAAACTGTAGGCGGCAAACAACTCCCCCGGTTCTCGTTTCGCTGCTCGAAATTTTTTCCGGTAGGTATGTGACGTAACCTCGAATCGTTTCAGCAGAGCCGTCTTTAACTCATCATAATTGTTCTCATGTCCTGGTGGCAGGCGAGTATAAACCTCGTATCCCGTCCCGCGTAATCCCTGGGATAGCTTAAGATTCCATTTGTTACGCTCCAGACCCATAGCAACTGACATAGCCTCGAAGCGTTGAAGGTATTGGTCAATCTTCTCTTTGTCCTCCTCGTAGACCGCCAAAGGAAACTTCATAGCATGGTACCCCTGTCCACCTACTGGTGTTGAGCCTGGGACTGAGGAACCTCCAACTGCTCCCTCAGTTTCCCCATTAGATTGACTCTTGAGCTCGAGTTCCCGCATCCTGTACTCGTGCTCCCTTTTCTGAGCTTCTTGTTCAGCTTCCAGTTTCCTAGCTGCTTGCTCAGCTTCCAGTTTCCTAGCTGCTTGCTCAGCTTCCAGTTTCCTAGCTGCTTGCTCAGCTTCCAGTTTCCTAGCTGCTTGCTCAGCTTCTAATTTCTTAGCTGCCTGCTCAGCTTCAAGTTCCATCCTTCTAGTGGCTTGCTCAGCTTCTATCCTCTTAGTTTCTAACTCAATCTTCCTCAATTCCAATTCGGCCTTCCGATCGTCTCTTTCTGCTTGACGATACTCTCTCTCCACTTCCTGTATGTAATCCGTTAAAGCTGAACCAGACAAACCCATTCCTTCCCCCTTTGCCCTTAGTTCTGCCCCAGTTAATTTAGGAGTGGCCATTTTTCAGACAGGTAAGTCAGCAGATAGGGTGCAGATTATCTCCAAGAGGAATATATATATAATGAACAATCACTGTTAATCTAATAATTAAGACCACACACAACACAATCACTCAGTGACAAGAGAAGAATCAGGACCACAGACCTATGCAGACGTGTGAGGTGTGAACAGGTAAGATATGTATCCTAACCCCTATCCACATTCACTCTAGCTGGATTCTCTCTCCAACAATATCACCGTCCTCTTAGTAAAGATCCCGTGTCAAAAGACCCCGTTGTCAGGAGATCCCACTGTCAAAGGATCCCGCTTACAAGAGATCCCGCTTACAAGAGATCCCGCTGTCCAAAGATCACGTTTACGAGCCCCCAATAAATGTCGTAAGTCTTTCTTACTTACTTTAGTGTCGTCCTTGGAGTGATGGGAATCCACACCACATTTTTATTACCCCACTATTGTTGTCTTAGAGAAACCACCAGACTCCGTCCACAAAACTCCGTCGGTCTGCAAACCCCTTTTTCTTACTCTCACTCACCCTTAGATCATGCCCCCTCTCACTCCTCCCCAACATAACATACTCCACAACTCTAGCTTTAACAAATAAATACAAAATAATTTATTAAGCAAAGAGTATAAGTGTGAGAAGTGTGTGTTAGTAATGTGTAGAATGTGTGTCGAATATTCTAGTGGGTGCAGACTTAGACCAGGTAGCTGAAGAGCCCAGCCCGATCATCCCAGAAAGGATCACACCACATCTTCATTCAGTCCACGAAGACCTCACCCAGGTATGTGTCCATCCTGCTAGATGTAGATTTCCACCGGTGGCTGTTTGATCACTCAAAAGAACTAGTCACAGTCCGACCCTAAATCCTGTCTGGATCACACAGTTAATATATGTCTAATTTGTTCCTATACTTATAACACCCTTGTCTAGTGAGGACACGAACATACTGTTCTTTGAAATAAATGTACTTCCTGTCTCAAGTGTCTACTGTTCACAAGACCATTGTTATACTAACTTCCTAATAAGTTTATACTGATTTATTCCCATGTGATGGGGAATAACTGTATCTCTTTTTTTTTTTTGTTCACCTGTCGTGTAAAACATACTGCCACTGGGCTGTTCCCAGGTGGTGTAAAAGAAATTCACTTTTTACTATTCTGTTCCCAAGTGATGTTTGAAACATTAATTTGACGATTGGTCTTCCTCCAAAATGGTGCGGAGAAAACAATTTCTGGTCTTCTGTTAATGTGTGACGTTTGATAATCCCTCTTATGCTTGTTCCCGTAAACCCTTTCTATCATGGGCTAAGTGCAAAAGATGTTGACCAACTGCCTGCACCAAGGTCTCCATTCTCAGTGACTTGAGTGACCTAAAGGAACCTGTCAACGAGAGAACAACACATTGGGTGATAGCAACTGTCCCCAACCTCCATTGGATGGGGGGGGGGGGGGTTTCCGCCTCACTCAGATACATGACAGTGAACATTCTCTGTCATGGGCATAGGAGTTCTTCACTCCGGCCTGCAGTGGGTTAAGATCAGGACAGAGCAAAATGTAAAGTGTAGACCCCTAGCAGACATCACTAGAAGATCCCATCATTGTACATTCTCCCCATCCCCAATTTCCCCAATATCACCCCACTACACAATTCTCACTAGCAGAGCTAATTCTATTCATTACTCTAGCAAGTTTTACCGAGGCTACTGCTTATATTAACTAGGCTTAAATATACTCTCTACAATACCTTAAGCACAACACAACAGTGTCTTCGAAATCATATCCACATTTTGCCATAACAGGCACGTGTACAATTAAATCTAATTAATTTCCGCACACGGTAGATATTTTTTTTAAATCCACTGCAGTGACAAACACGTCCGTGCAAGTCAATCCTCAGAGTTACACTACTTGTAAACAAAGCATGTTATTACCCAACAGCCTTGAGTGGCCACGTGACGTCCTTTTGATGTTAACAAAGGTGGTTCAAGGGCAGATTATCCATTTCTGAATAAATTCTTTCCCTTGGGTTTCATCAATGTCACAATAGTAGATTATCTCCCCCTTTTGGACAATCCATGCACAAGTCGCTTCCCCCTTTTTCTCAACATATGCCTACAATTTCCCGTCTTGTGGGGATTGTCAAAGAAGATTTCCTTGTTTGATGTTGGCGACTTAGCGGTGTCCTTGATCTAACTGGTAAACAACTGCAGATGTACATTCCGACTTTGTTTTTCTGTCCCGGTTAAAAAACAAATGTAGCTTTGCACACAGGCCATGAATATGACCGTCTGTATTGTCATTATCTGGTGGATACACAGTGAAATCATGACACTCATCAACACCATCCCCATCACCACCATCCCCATCACCACCATCCCCATCACCACCATCCCCATCACCACAACCACCACCATCCTCATCACCGCCATACTCATCACCGCCATCCCCATCACCACAACCACCACCAACCTCATCACCACAACCACCATCATTCTCATCAATATCACCATCATCCCCATCACCACCATCCTCATCACCAACATCCTCACCACCACAACCACCACCATTCTCATCACCATTACCACCATCCCTATCACTACCACCACCCCCACAAACACTACAACTATCACCACCACCACCACCACCCCAATCCCTATCATCGTAATCTTTGATTGGTTGGTCAATCCCCTGGAAGACAGTTAAGTTTACCTCTTAGATCCGATGAAATGCCGTTCATGTCGTCAACGCCCCGTAAAGGCCTTGCATCTATTGGAATGAGGTTGATATAAGGTTTTTCTTCTTGACCGGGTATCAAAGCATCATCCGCACGGGGACTACTACAGAGCTCTCCTTCCTGTCTTCGAATTCAACAACCAACAGCACTAGAACTTGACATCGCTCGACAGGTACATTATGGTGTAACCAGGTCAGTTGAGAACCTAGGCCAGCTTTAAAAGTCCGTCCCGATATGGGTTCAAATCCATGACCACGGGACCGGTAGGCGAACGCTAAGACACTTGTTATTGTCAGTTCCTAGGAACATATTCAGCAGGATCATTCTGGAGAGATTTAGAGATGAGATCGTATGAACAGGCAGGCTTCCGACCAAACAAATCCTACATTGACCAAATAGTCAAAGTACGAATCATAATGGAGCATAACATGGAACTCAGCTCGTCAGTTTATGTTGAATTTCTGGACTATGAAAATGTCTAAGCCTAAGATAGGGAATTCCTTTGGAAATTGGCGAGGAACTATGGGGCGCCACAGAAAATCATTAACTTAATAAGAACAACATCTAAAGACATGAAATGGAGAGTTCTTCCAGGGGGACAACTAGCAGATACTTTAGGAATAACAACAGGAAAGTGACATATTATTCTGTTTACTTTAAACAAAGACACCAATAATTACCGCCACAAATGAAATATAATGGAATCTGACAGAGCAGCTTGATGACCTGGACTGCACTGATGGAACTGTCTTCCTGTGACGCACAAGATTTATGATTTAAGATAAACTAAAGCTGCTTGAAGGGTGGTTACAACAAATATGTCTATATATGCATAAAAGGCTGACAAAGATAACGTGAATAAGCCAAGCAAATGATACCCTAACCTTCCGTAGTAAAACCTCACTCCAAGAGGAGGAATCACACACCTAGTTAGGCAGCGGTGCCTTCAATGACAGGGAAACGGATATATATATATATATATATATATATATATATATATATATATATATATATATATATATATATATATATATATATATATATATATATATATATATAAATTAAAATGCAAACGGCAGGAAGAGCTTCCATAGCACTGGGAATGTTGCGGAAGTGATGTCAATGAGACTGAAACCAACCTTAGAATACTGACCTACTACGTTCAATCAGCACTGAGAGGTCAGAAAGACTGAGTGGATTAGAGCGCTCGTTGACTTCTCGTCCTTGGCTTGGGGACGTAAATTACAAGTACCTCTGAAGTCGAAGTGGATTCGCCTGATGGTCGGGAACACTAGTAATAGGGAAAGCTAATCCATGCGCAAAATTCAGTCCAGTGCTATTAGAAGTAGCGTGTATGAACTACGCTCGAGTTCAAGGCGATCATAAAATATTTTTAAAAAAATAAATAAATAAATAATAACATCATAACGATTTGTATGGATCAGAACATAGAGATAAAATACAAGGATTTCTAATAAAGTACACAATTCATTAATTGGTATCTGCACACAATAGAAGGATAAAATGGTATAACAGAATTCTCATAGAGAGAACTAAACAGATGGCAGTGAATCAAAAGACACTGTAGTCAGATAGGACATATATTGAGACAGTATGCTATAAGTTTAACTAGTAAGTTCTTTGTCTATAACCAACAGGACCAAGACAAGAGGGAGACCTAAAATACACAGAGAAGAGAAGTGGAGACAGTTATGAATAATATGGAGAGCACATGGAGGCAGCCGCAAGACAAAGCAAAACATAAAACGGCTTGGTCTGGTTTGGTTGAGCTCTTGATGCTCCAGAGACAGAAACTTTTTAAAAAACGACAAATAGAAAGATATGAGCAGATAGCTAAAAATAAAGTTAGACAATAAGGTAATGAATCATTCAAGATGGCAAAGAATAGTTATGACAAGAGAAGGCTATTGGTGTTTGCTGTACTGGGGCTAGAAAAGCGAAGAAGAAGAAGATACGAGGACATATTAATCAATTTTAAAAATGCGAAAGCTTTTGAAACACGGAAATATTAGCGCGCCACACACAAGCAGCATTGCATTTGTAAGTACATAGAGACCCACTGGACATCCCGATGGAGTCTGTGGACAATGAAGGGCCTAAAACCTGTAAAGTGAACATTACCAGTCCAATCCTAGCCTCAGCCAGCTAGTGTGTATGTACCTTTCTGAATCACGACCTGATTACATCCTAAACTCAGCCAGCTAGTGTGTATGTGCCTTGCTGAATCACGACCTGATTACATCCCAATCTTAACCAGTCTGTGTGTGTGTGTGTGTGTGTGTGTGTGTGTGTGTGTGTGTGTGTATCTGGCTAAATCATGACCTAATTACATCATAATCTCAACCAGCTAGTGTATATGTTTCTTGCTAAATTATGACCTAATAACATCCTAATCTCAACCAGTTAGTGTCTATGTGCCTTGCCGAATCATGGCCTAATTACATCCTAATCTCAACCAGCCAATGTGTATGTGAATCATAACCTGATTAAATTCTAATTTCAACCAGTCAGTGTGTGTGTGAATCATAAACATGATTACATCCTAATCTCAACCAGCCACTGTCTATGTGAATCATGACTTAATTACATCCCAATCGCAACCAGCTAGTTTCTATGTGCCTTGCTGAATCAAGACCTAATTACAATCTAATCTCAACCAATTAGTGTGTATGTGCCATGCTGAATCATGACCTAATTACATTATAATATGCATCTCTGCGGATGTGAAGTTCCAGTGGCCTTGCACACTCCGCTAGTTTCATAGTTTGTAGAGAGAGGGGGGGGGGGGGGGGCACGTAGAGCTTGGCTTTACAGTCCCCGTCAAGATGATACTTTACAGTCTACGTGAAGATGATACTTTACAGTCCCCGTCAAGATGATACTTTACAGTCCCCGTCAAGATGATGCTTTACAGTCTACGTCAAGATGATACTTTACAGTCCCCGTCAAGATGATACTGTACAGTTCCGGTCAAGATGATACTTTACAGTCTACGTCAATATGATACTTTACAGTCCCCGTCAAGATGATACTTTACAGTCCCCGTCAAGATGATACTTTACAGTCTACGTCAAGATGATACGTTGGTACCTTTATAAATGTTGCATGTCCTTTGCTGGACGTAGCGATCAACCACAACACCGGGCAGATTTTCTGAGCAAGATCTCATGCAGTAGTTTGCCATTGCTTTCGAACGCCAAGCCAACGTTGAAGTCAAACTGACCTGTGTAGGGAACGATCTCCCTATCAGCGCACGGGAGGTCAAGCCCAAGAGCATTAACCCACGACCTTGGAGACTGTCTATGTGATTGATACCTGTTTTGACCTCACTTCCACAGGTGCACGTCTTCGTGCGGGCCTCAGATGACCCGAGCGCTAATGCGTCTTGAGTTATTTATAAATGGAAACTATTTACAATCAACCAACCAGTAAACTAACCAAATAGCCCTGTAACCAACCAGTCAAGTAGGTAAAGAAATATTGCAGGCAAGTTGATCGCTGATTATGTGGTTTGTCGTAGAATTATTACACACACAACGTTGTGGGATGTGTCCCTGGTTTTGCACTGCCTGTTGAAACAGAAAGATAGCTGATTAACCGACCTGAGTCAATGTATTGGACTAGAAAAACGAATCCAGAAATTTTTTTTAAAGAACTGAAGTCAATCAAACGAGGGCACCAACACAACACATGGTTTAAAAGACAAAAATGGGAATTTGATAAATACCAATGAGGAAGTGTGTAACACATGGAAAGAATACTTTGTTGAATTACTAAATTGTGAAGCTCCAAGTAACACTTTCCCACAGGAAGCGGTTTTAACGTGTGAACCACAAATTGAAGAACCTGTTTTTGAAGAAATCCTGTATGTAATCACACGACTTAAAAACAATAAGGCAACTGGGGCTTATGGAATTGCTGCTTGTCAGATTTCGGTGTGCCCCACCGGCTAGATGAAAGTCTTAATCACTGGCGAGCAACCCCAATTAGTCAGAAACTGACTAGGGACAAAATCTATATGGCTGAACTACAGATTAAGCCCTGAATATCCAACGTACAGCTCCAAGTGGCTCGTTACAAAATTGAAATGAACTGTGCTGAATATTCGCCAAGGAATAGAAAGAGAAGGTTAGCTAGGATAGATTTTTAAGTCTGAATTAAAGTTTAAGGACAACTATCCTAGTATAGGTTTTTCTCCCTGACTGCTCCTTTCCTTGGTGTGTAAGTGAACCCCCACCAATGTACACACACAACACGTATGCACAATTGGAATTAAAATATAACGACAGAACTAGGAGTTACAATACTACAACATTTATTTACTAATCATAACAATAGACATAGGATGATTGTCAATATGAGGATGATGAAATCATATACATATTGATATTGATGACAAACATTACGTAACTTTACTTGTTACTCGATCTATCTGGATCTGTGGTCCAGATCCCCACTCTCCAGTAGACAACAAAAGAACAGCTTGCCGGTATTCTGACGACTGCCAGTCCTGGCTCTCCCTAGTCATAACTCGTTCTTGAGATCTATAACATAGGTGCTCCTTGTGAGAGCTTGAAAGAAAGTCAAGAATGTGTTATATCAGTTCTACATCAGCGCAATCCTAATTAAAACATATCATAACACAAACATATACAAGGACCAGTCTGGCCAAGTTTATCTTCCAGCTCTACTGTGTTCACCATCCTCCTTCTCCCTCCTACTGTCTTAGTCGGGGACGGGCTTTTCAATTGTCTCACACGCCTGTAATGATTACATTTCTGCCACCCCATGTCCATGTCGCTAATACAGAAATTCTGTGTCGTACAGCCGCTCCGTCCAATGTTAGTTTAGCAGCTCACAGGGTCGGTAAGGGTATTATAACAATGCCTGATCATCCGGGCTTGCAAGCCGTGACCAGTGGCTGTGCCAGGTTTCCATGCATTACCGTGGACGCACGCCCACAATACACTGAGAAAGTTTAGCACCATATACCCTATACTACCAATTGTGGGTAATGTATGTACCATTACACCTCTGCTTCCAACACAATCATTGGCCAATGTGCCAATGCGCAGACAATAGCATAACACTTCATATTGGTAAGTTTGCATATGACAAATCAATATATCAAACATCCCATACACATAAACATATTAATTAAACTAGACATATTATGATACTTTAACATCATAGCATAATGCACTAGTTATTTTATGAAATTACACATACATACATCCAAAATATCCGTAAACATATTACTTCAAGATGGGCATCTAATGATACTCAACATAATAGCATCAGGCATTATTAATGAGTACTAATATTGTATAGCTACAAAATGAGATATACAACAAGTCTTAATTGAAGTTACCACTTAGTTACTGCTGTTGTAAGAATTAAATAAATAGTCAGTTGACTATATTCTGTACAACAAATGCACACACCAAAAAGCAACTAGGATAGTGTACAAAGAAATGACAAGCATCTACCCAGACACCTAAAAGTATACCCAGACAAGATCTGTCTCACATAAGGCTCTATTTCTCAGAAGAATAACACTTTAAAGCAATATGATATTGAACACAGAACTTAGATAGAACACTCAAGTAATCTATGACAATGATAGTTCTTGCAATAACCTAGATCAGATATAGACTGAAAATCAGTAACTAAGAAATAACTTTTGTAGTGAAATCTAACATAATAATCATGCGTATGACTACAGACATTGAGATAGTTCCTACCTGTTCTGAAGTCAGACTTAATCTAAAGGGGAAAAGTCTAGCAGCGGTTTTTATACCTAGCCTAGCAGTAGACACTTATCTCCCAGGAATTACATTCATAAATTCTTCTTATCTCCTCCTGACGTTAATTGCAATTAACTCCAAGTCTGTCCAGCCATAAAAATTCTTCCTGCATGCACACTAGCCTTCACACCTGTGGGTCTGACAATTATTAGCCCACTGAGTCTTATCAGTGATTTCACACCTTGCGCCTCTAGTCTCTACCAGATGGGGTCTGCCATCGCGGTTGGACGATTTCCTAGCTATGCTTATCAGGTGTCATGTCAAGGGAACAATTAGGTTCTCATGGTCAACAGCCAGTTTACAACTCTGTTGGTAAACGAGGTTTGCTTGCGTCATGCCTGGTTGGTTTTAATTACTATTCAGTCCCCTGAGTCTGCCCTCCCGTCTGGCTGGATTGATAACCTCTGGGGGTGACCGGTACTGGTGTCAAATTAACTTCCCAAATAGAAAGCCATTCCTGGTGGTTTGTTTACTTGCAGGTTTTGCAAGCTTACGTCAAGACAGTGTAGCCTTGAATATAGAGAAAACAGTTTTGTTCGTCTGTTGATCCTCTACATGGCCCATCAAAAGTGAACCGAAAATTGTTCTGGGAAGTAAAGGCTGCAAATTCGTGACACTGCTGAATTTATAAAGGCAGGTGGCCATGCATTACAGCTAAAGCTATACGAACTAATAATAAAAATCTGGAGGACAGAAGAATTACCCCATGACTGGAAAGAGTCATTATTGATATCTATCCTTAAGAAAGGAGACAAGTTCCAATGTGAAAATTATAGAGGAATAGTACTCCTGTCCATAAGCTATAAGATACTATCCGAGGTATTACTAAATAGACTAAATCCATATTCAAAAGACATATTAGGTGACTACTAGGTGGGTTTCAGACAAAACAGATCAACAATAGATCAGATATTAATCTTACGACAAATAGCCGAGAAAAATTGGGAATATAAAAGAGATCTCCATAATATTTTTGGGGATTTTAAAAAGGCTTATGATAGTGTCCATAGGAATAGCTATGGAATGCTATGCAGGAATTTGGAATGCCTAGGACGTTAATCAACATGACCAGACTATGCATGGAAGATACTTATAATATAGTAACATATAAAGGCAGGAAATCAGACCCTTTCCAAATAACATCTGGCTTGAAACAGGGTGATGCACTATCACCGCTACTCTTCAATCTGGCTCTAGAGAAAGTTGTAAGGAAGGTAAAGGAGGAATGTGATATTGGAGGAACATCCAGACTGCTTGGTTATGCAGATGATATAGATATTATAGGGGAAAATGAACAAAAGACATTGGAAATATTGACTCACTTAAAGGGAAAAGCTCAACAAATGGGGCTGGTTATCAACCAAGATAAGACAGGATATATGGTAATTTGAAGAGAAGGAACGGCTAAAAACTCTGGCCACATGCAAACAGATAATATGATTATTAAAAGAACGGAAACATACAAATACCTGGGTACAATCTTTAACCGCTCCAACATAATAAGGGAAGAATTACAAGCTAGAATCAACTCTGGAAATAAGATATACTATGCCCTATGTCAGGGTGTTGGGAGAATAGGTAGAGGACATAGAGAGGACAAGGGACAGAATAGAGTCAGGACTACAGAGATAACGAGATATAGGACATAGGTAAGGACACAGAGATGTCACAAGACATCACATCTACACTATAGTCGATAGATGAGAGACAGGACATAAGGCAGGACACAGAGGCCATAAGACAGGACATTTACAGGACAGTAGATAGATTGGAGACAGGACCTTGGTGGGGACACAGAGATGTCCGAGGCAGGACACCGACAGGACAAGATCCAGTGTTAGGGGTGGACTTAAGTTCACGGGACACTGCCCTGAACAGACGAGACGGCATTGCATTTAATGACCTAACCTAACACGGACGGACGGCAGTACGACGTGACTGTACGTGGATTAGTACCACGAGACGAACTGACTAGTTTGAAACCGTCAGACGGGACTCAGACAGTTTCAGGGGAAGGACGTTGTGTTTTCTAGAGCGAGTGTATAGCTTTTGCGGGAGTGCTAGTTTGAAGATAGCGAGTGTAGGACTTGTGTACTTAGCTGTTTGCTATAAGCGTTTGTAAGGCGGCATTTGTATATGTATGTAATGAATTCACCGCCTGTATGCACATTGTGACGATGATCAGGTTCGCTTGAATAAATTGTACAAACCCATACGCACAACTGATGTTTTCTTGAGCGCATATGAAGGAATTAGAATACCTGTATGCGTGTGAGACGTTGACACACTACAACATCTGCTAAAATCAAATGCGCTATCTCGTAACACCAAGATCACAATTTACAAAACACTGATTAGACCAGTTGTGCTGTATGGCTCTGAAACCTGGAGTACAACTAAAGGTGACGAAGTCTTGTTACAAACCTTTGAGAAAAAAAGTCTTAAGACGCATTTTTGGACACATTAGGGATACACAAAGTGGAGAGTGGAAAAGAAGAAACAACAAAGACATTTATGATCTGTTTAAGTCCACGCTAATAACTGGTATCATGAAGGTTAATAGACTGCAATGGCTGGGGCATATAAAAAGAATGGAAGATAATAGGGAAACAAAACTCGCTTACACTCAGGAAAGAAATGACCGTAGACCCCTAGGTAGACCAAGAAGACAGTGGAAAGACTGACAAGAGAAGGTCAACCAGAGAGACGAATGGAGACGGCTTGAATCGGCAGCAAAGAACCACAATGGCTCGGAATGCTGAAGGAGGAGGAGAAGAAGAAGAAGAAGAAGAAGAAGAAGAAGAAGAAGAAGAAGAAGAAGAAGAAGAAGAAGAAGAAGAAGAAGAAGAAGAAGAAGAAGAAGAAGAAGAAGAAGAAGAAGAAGAAGAAGAAGAAGAAGAAGAAGAAGAAAAAGAAGAAGAAGAAGAAGAAGAAGAAGAAGAAGAAGAAGAAGAAGAAGAATTGGAATAGAAAGATAGCTGTTTAACCCACCTGAGTATTGGAACAGAAAGATAGCTGATTAACACACCCGTGAACTTGACCAAGTATGTGTGAGGTCGTAGGCATGTCCAGAAAGTTTCTAACATGATTTAGCTTTGACCATTGCAAAGACAACATTCATACGCGCGCACACAAGCACGCAAAGAGAGAGAGAGAGAGAGAGAGAGAGAGAGAGAGAGAGAGAGAGAGAGAGAGAGAGAGAGAGAGAGAGAGAGAGACCTTATTGGAGAGTTTAGAGAAAAATTGGGCATGGTTTTCATTGCATACGGATAAGTGTATAAGTGCTCCAGTCTCTTCCTATGGACCGCACAAGGAGAATCCCATCACAGTGCACTAACCCCCATAACGCCAAATGTGTGTATACCAGAATTACCCATGCCATTACTTGTCTTGTGTGGGTTAGGTTTCTAATAGTCAACATACTTAGCTTGTGGCATCAGACTACACATTTCAATCTCACCACCAGACAGACAGTTTGCTTTGGCACCGTCATCAGTAATGAACGCCATCGGCTCGTTAAGTAAACTAGTGAAGGTGTCTTTATTATCCTTTTACCTGAACCAGCAATTCTAGGATCTGAGGAAGTACGATATCAAACAGTTTCATATTACAACACTTGGACGAAGCTCGACATCAGTTTCATATCACAACATTTGGACGAAGCTGGACAACAGCTTCAAATCACAATACTTGGAAGCACACTTATTCGACCAGGCGATGGTGTTATTTGGATGCGACCAATTCGAACCCGGTAGCTTTCAGCGTTTGTGTTGTCTAGTATGTCATCAGATGTTAACTTCCAATCGCTTACTTTCTATCAGTGCAATTCAGTCCGTAAGAATACATCTCTACAGTGATTAAGCTGGATAATATGGCAAAGAGACTACATTATTTAAGAGGGAGAAATGGGAAAGCAAACACATTCGTAAACAGGAAAATATTTGTGTATTTACTCCCCAGCACGTGACACAATTCTCGAGTTGCAAAACTCGAATATTAACCGATTGTTCTTGTTGCTTTTGGTGTTATGTGGGGAGAGACAAGAGGGAGATGAGAATAACTGTTATTGTCAACGTGTTTACAAGAAACGAAGATAAACAAATTACAAGAAAAGTACAGAAAGCCATTAAACAACTGGGTATTACAGAAACATGGCTGCGATATATTTTGCTAAAGGAGGCAGTTCAACGGTCATCCTGCTGGATTTAGTATATAATGCAGCTGATGAGAACTGAGAACAAATACCCTCTTTGGACAAAAATCACCTTCAAATTAATATCCGAATGGTGGCTGACTCTGTCACAGGATTATTAATCTGAGCCAGGCAATGGACCTTAATATAACTTCTCTTCTGATGTTGAACGGGGTAGATGTCATGATAGAATAGGAACTGCGAGAAAGTCAATGGCTATATTCTCCTGTCTTTACACTTGTTGATCCTCCCTCCATCAATCCACACAATCCATGCATCTACACATCCGATCCATATATACTTCATCTTATCCAGCAACCCATGCAACATATGTTTATGAAAAATACTCCCGACTCCCACTTACCCCCACCCCCTTGACACTGTATTGGAGCCTCCTTGTCATTGAAATGCCTAAGCCCTGTGGAGAAATCATGACCAATCAGGGCCAAATCCTAGCCTGTCTGCATGCCGTGCTGAATTAATTATGACTTGGTTATACCCAAATATGTTTCTCAGCAGATATGAAGTCCCAGTACCAGTCCCTCACATCTCGATGATTTCTGAGTCTGGCGAGGGGAAGAAGAGATCTGCATCGCAATCCATGCGGGGATGACACTTTGGTATTATGATTGGACAACATCTCTACAGAAAACTCCCCTCCATAGATGACACTCTGGAACTGAGACGGGAGAACATCTCTACACAAAACTGCCCTCCATAGATGACACTCTGGTCCTGGGAACGCAGATCAACCCTAACCGATGCTCCCCTCCATAGATGACACTCTGGAACTGAGACTGGAGAACATCTCTACACGGAGCTCTCCTCCATTGATGACACTATTGCACTGTACAGGTAGAACATCTCTAGACGAAGCGCCCACTGATAGATAACACTCTGGTACTGGGATGGGACAACATCTCTACACGAAGTTCCTCTCGATAGATGCAATCACTGTTCAGGTCTTAGATTACCTGAGTACTAATGCATCGGCTTTAGAACTCAATCTTCTAGAGCAGGGATGGGCAAACTACGGCCCGCGGTCCGCAAGCGGCCCGGCAACTGATTTTATGCGGCCGGCGAGGGCATTTAGAAATAATTTTTTTACTTCGTTTTTAACTTATTTTGTTGAGTTTTACATATTTCATGTACCGTTATGATTGTTTTAACATTTTTGTTACAATTTCTTTCTAATTATCTATTTTTGTAAGCAGTCCTTGACATTCGAAATGTAATTCTTCTCCTTCTTCTTCTTTCGTTCGCCTTAAATATGTTTATAACTGCACTGTTGCCTCTTGTATGTATTTAACTGTCCTTTTTAGTTCATTCAGCAGTCCATAGAGTTTATCTTCCATTGTCGTCTCTCTAGGCCAGAAGGTTTGCCCAGACATGTTGTAATTTGGGCAGTCTTTGAGTATGTGCTCTGCTGTCTGCGCCGCCAATCCACATGTGCACATGGCTGTTTCACCAATCTTGAATCTTGTATACATGTGGTTGTACCACTGAACAACAATGGGGGAAAGGGGTGGAAACGGACTCCTTCACCTTTACTGTCTTGACATACCAGAGTGTCACTGTGGTCAATATTCATAATTGTCTCGACATTTTCCAAGCAGGACAGGTGTCGAGTTTATGAAAATGGTCACCCGACGCCATTATGGCATCGCATACAATGTATGAAGGGACAGCAGTACACACCCCAAAAGGGATACTAGGGGATACTTTGCCTGTTACCTTTTTGGCTGCACATTTTGAACAGACCTTGTTTTGTGACAAAAACTGCACATTCCCACAACACCTCGAGACAACGTCTGGATATGCACTGGGAAAAGTTCCTCTACAAGTTCTATAGCGGACAGGCACGGCAAGACCGCACTTGTAATCTAGAGCCGTCTCCGCCCCACCGCCCATTATGTAGGTGGTGGTGTGGGGGGGGGGGATGGGGGTGTGCAACGATGGGCGCGGTCTCAGGCAGAATCGTTCACTGCCATCACTGTGATGTAGTTGGTGGGAGGTGGGAGTGCAGCAGTGGGAGTGGACTTAGGCATGGTCGTCCTCTGCCATTACTTTGATGTAGTTGATGGGGGTGGGAGTGGACTTAGGCAGGGTCGTGCACTGCCATCACTGCGATGTAGTTGATGGGGGTGGGAGTGGTCTTAGGCAGGGTCGTGCACTGCCATCACTGCGATGTAGTTGATGGGGGTGGGGGTGTAGCGGTGGACGTGGTTTTAGGCAGGGTCGTGCACTGCCATCACTGCGATGTAGTTGATGGGGGTGGGAGTGGACTTAGGCAGGGTCGTGCACTGCCATCACTGCGATGTAGTTGGTGGGGGTGGGAGTGGACTTAGGCAGGGTCGTGCACTGCCATCACTGCGATGTAGTTGATGGGGGTGGGAGTGGTCTTAGGCAGGGTCGTGCACTGCCATCACTGCGATGTAGTTGATGGGGGTGGGAGTGGTCTTAGGCAGGGTCGTGCACTGCCATCACTGCGATGTAGTTGGTGGGGGTGGGGGTGTAGCGGTGGACGTGGTCTTAGGCAGAGTCGTGCACTGCCATCACTGCGATGTAGTTGGTGGGGGTGGGGGTGTAGCGGTGGACGTGGTCTTAGGCAGGGTCGTGCACTGCCATCACTGCGATGACGTCGTTAACTGATTCAGTGTCGAAGGATAATATATCGCCAAATGTGACTTCCCATTTGGACAGAAGGACGATATATCGCCATATTAAGGTCATCGTGTTATTTGTTTAATTTCGCGTATCTTCTGCAATTTCAATGCTCAGGGAGAGGAACTTTACATTATAATATGTGTTGATTTGATTGTGTACGATGTTTCGTCCAAACATACTTTTTGTTGTGTACTGAATCAGTTAAACAATACAGCTGTAGATAGATGTATGTGTATCTGCACAGAGCTGTCAACGGAGCTGAGTTGAGTGGAGTTAAGAACCGTCTTCACTGCACTCAGGACATTCCCATACGAACTCCGTCCCCTCGACTTAGATGCTATTAAAGTACGTGGTGTTGTTTGCATATGGGATCTGGACGATAAACAGACAAACTAAAAACACCTCATGGCTCACACTACATCAAGAAAGTCTACTTAAATGTGAAGTAATTTGAAGCTTTCGTGTGTTCTTCACAGAACTGCCGTATTTGTTTTCTCTCAGTCCATTGTATTCTTTGCATTGTCTTCGGGTTACTGCTGCTTACTGGTAACTCACAAATTTCATCAGAGAGGGGCACACAGAAAACAAAGAGATACATACATATACTGCCAGCCTAATGACATAATAGAAACCCATACAAGCACAAACACATACACATACACACACAGAAGTCTTAATGGAGGATTTAGAGAAAACGTGGGTATCGTTTTCATTGCATACGGATAACGGTATAAGTGCTCAGTCTCCTCCCATAGACCGCAAAAAGAGAATCCCATCACAATTCCCTAACCTCATAACGCCAATATGTGCTTACCAGAATTACACATGCCATTACTTTTCTTGTGTGGGTTTGGTTTCCGATAGTTAAATGTTGCCAGGACAGCGCATATTCTTTTCGATTTTCGATTTCCGAGAGATTTTTAACGAGAACCCTCTTTCTTACAACCAATGATTGCGACTTACTGCATAAGACACTTTTCATTTTCTGAAATGCAATTTATGCTTGACCTATCCTGCTCTTAATCTATTTCGTGCATCTTCCATCTGATGTTATACTCATGGGATGGGGGTGGGAGTGGTCTTAGGCAGGGCCTAGGTATTTACACATATCAGCTTGGTTAAGCATTAAAGGTGTCGGATGTATGGTTGATGGTTCAACCCCAAAGAGAGAAAGGATACTAAGTTCCTCTTTCCCAATGTGATCCTGCACGTTTAATTATATTAACCTTTAATGGCTCAGTTGCTTGAGTCGTCTCAGAAAGCCAAGGAATATCTCTAGGAAAACATTTAAAAGTTTTTTTCCCCTTACTACCCAAAATATCCTTTTGGTGGTTCCATGCCTCTCCTCTCTCAGTTAACCTAATTTTATCTAGGGTTGTTTTTATTAAACCAACTGACTAAGACAAGTAAAAAATACACTCTAGAGAGGAAATGGCCTCCTTTTTCCACCATTTATTAACTATACAGTTAGTAATGAACAGTAATGTTTTTGAAACAATCAATTCAAATACATCAAATACATACATGAAAAATCATAAGTTCATTTTTATCAAGATCTTTACACTTAATTATATTTTCATCAGTGACTCCCCTCCCCACATAGGATTAATACTACAGGTAATTTCGCAGGTAATTTTCCTGGAGATCCACTGTGGTAGTAAATCTGAAAAATTCGTCTGCACTCCCTTGTAGTGACTTGTGAGATATGGATTCCTGCTTCACGCAGTCACTGTGATATATTAAGCTTCAGTTTTTTTGTTTTTTTTTTCAGGTTGGTAGAATATTTTACTTGGCTCTAGGTTTTCCCATTTTTGTAAGGCAAATTATGCTAAATAAATTTTACCTCTCCTATAAGGAAAATGGAACGTTTGCAGGTGGATAGGTTTCTGCCCCACTCTCCCACAGCGCATTTAGCAAAGTTGCTTCTATCACCAAAGTCAGGTGCATCTAGATTCAGTCAAGCTGCTACATTCACCAAAGTCAGGTCTGGATCTAACTGGATCTAGCCACTCCCTGCAATTTCAGCAATCAACATACATCTAATCACATCCTCAATATGAATTAGAAATGCAATGCTGTAAACTCCTTAGTAACCAACAAGTGAAATCAATAAAAAGGAATCTTGTTCCTAGAGAAAAATAAACATAAGAGACAGATGGTCTTAGTGTTCTCAATTAGTTATCACGAACAGAATTGGTTGCTATCCATCCAATCTTCCATTATAAGGTGTTCAAGGTTTAGACTAGCAGATGTGCAGTTTCATCTTCACCTATGCCTGTCATTGTGGTCTACAGGTTGAGTAATACCTTGATTGATTTGGAATTTGAGAACTATGTTCTCCATCCTCTTCTGTACCTAGTTATTTTCTATACATCTTCTTCCATTAAAGAAAAAGCCTCATACATTAAGGGTTTTAAATCATTCCCCATGCAATGAGTATTTGCTTATAACCAATATAAGTACATCATGGTCTCAAGTCTTGTATAGTATTCAGGTGCATTCTCCTTAATTAAATGCTTTAAGGGAGAAGGTATCTTCCCTCTTCTCATGGATGTAAGATGACTTTATCACATTCATCATCCTCGTCCTCCTCGTCCTCCTCCTCCTCCTCCTCATCATCATCATCATCATCATCATCATCATCATTATCATTACAATCATCATATTCATTACAATCATCATCATCATGTAGGACACACAAAACTATACTTTGTAACCTGAGTTATATTTAATACAAAGTGGTGTCATTCAGGACACAGAACCCTATGATTAATACATGAGTGATATGTAATGCCGAGTGGTTTCATGCTTAAGACTCAAAACCAGATGATGGTAAAATGAGTGATATCTAATAAAAAGTGGAGTCATGCTTCGGAGAGCACTAAATTATTAATTAGTGTGTGGGTTATGCCGAACATGTTCTCTTCTGATAGACAGGACATTACACATCAAAGTTGCCTTGTATCATGAGACTGATTGCTAGCTTATACTCCTTCTTAGCATATCACTTCTCACACTCATTTACACTCATACATCAGAAGTCATTCTCATACTTGCATGTAAGATAAGTAATAATACTTACGTGACTTCCCAATGATAACTTTAAATGTTTAACACCATTGACATCACAATGAGATCTCAATCATTCATCAGACACAATCATATCTGTATGGATGACAATTAAGCATATGTATGTAGCTTTACAAAGAATACATTCACAGATTCAACAACAATGACATTACAATGGAATCTCAATCATTCCATCATCCTTCATCAGAAATTATAATATTTTCCTGGATGATAATTAGTCATACTAATGTGGTTCACAAATGATACATTCACACCTGTTTAACAATAATGAAACCACCCTGAATCACCACAGGCATGCTTTCATCAATTACATAGAATTATTTGATCATTAGGCGTAATAATGAGAGTCACAAATGATGATTCCGCAATGCTTAACAATAATGAAAATACACATGGATCACAACATGCTCTCATCAAATATATAGAATTATGTGATACACCCAGTCCACATTCCTTCATCATGCATCATAACCACGCTTGCAGGGGTGATGATTTGTCATTATTATGTTCCTCACAAATGATAAATCCTCATGCTTAACAACAGTGAAAATACCTTTGACTCACCACATAAAATTATGATACATATAGAAATCTATTTGGCTCCAATGTGCTCATGGGGAAAACAAAAAACTACTTGACTTCTCATGTGCTCATGTAAAGAAAATCTATTGGACTATTACACATTACACTAATTTGTCTTACCAGTGTTTGCACATTTAAAATAGTTTCTTCATAATGAACTAAGTATTCTTAGCTTCCTAAATCTTAAGTTACTCACCAACTTCTAATTCACTGCTGATTGAGTTTAACTACTTAAGAAATAAAATGTACAACCTAGGTCTAATGCATATACATTAAATTAAGTTATTTAACTGGAAGAACCTTCCTTGTGGTTTAACCTCGTGTACCCTTTATCCAAGAGAGACCCTGCGTAGAACCATCATCAGAGAAGGCTCATTCAAGGACCAAGTGACATCCAGGATCTACAACAGGTAGCAGCGAACCGCCAGACATGGAGAACTATGACTTCTGCCCTATGCACCGCCTTAGGCTCAAGAGGAAAGAATAACTAACTAACCCTTTATTATTGAATAAATTACTCGGTCTCTCCTAATTAATTTCTTAAAAGAAAACTAACCACCTGGTTACAACATCTACTTACCAACTTCTTCTTGGGAAAAAAATCACTTCTTAACTAATATGAAATATAACGTTTGTGCTTAACTCCATTCTTTTTTAATGGCTCCAGCACCACATGTCAACATTAAGTTGTCAGGCCATAGATTTGGTTTGGTTTCCAAAAACACTGGCTAATGGTTTGTTGGTCCTTCTTTCTCTCTTTCTCGACTTTTCTATCTGGTGTTGGTAGAGATTTTAGAAGCTACCTTTTCAGCATTCACAGTCGGCCTTGTTCTAGTGACTACAGCTATGATCTGCACAAATGACAGCGTGAACCGGTCATGGCGGTTTTTTATCTCAGCTTTTTCCAGTTCAAGTTTTTGGCTTTCACGTCGAAAATAGGTCGGTTGCTGTAAAATTATGATTTTAGAAGGAGAAACAAACCAGCGCTGTTGCGAGGTAAACTTGGGTGGATATTGCAGGGAATATTCACAGCTACTTGACGGCTTGCGAAAAAATATACCACAAAATGACAGAACATAGGCACGAGAGGGAGGAGTGTGCCTACTGATACACGAACAATTTCAAATTGTGACACAGGAAACATTCCGAACCGAGAACTTCGAATGTATCAGAGCGACTATCTCAGGGAACCCCAAACACCCCACTCTAATAAATAAATATTGTCCTAGAGGTGTCGTTGAGGACGAAGATTTCCAAGCAGTACAAGAAAGACTAACAGCAGACTCTTTGATAGTCGGAGACTTCGATTGTCACCACACAACTTGCGGAGCAAGAAAGAGCAACAACACGGGTATACAACTCACGGAGTTCATTGAAGCCAGCCGACTGGCAGTACTCAACGATGGGACTATGACCAGGATAGATACCTGAAACAATGCCACAGCTATTGACCTTGCAACTGGCACAATAAGTCAAGGGGGCAGCCAATGGGAGGTGACAGGGGACACAAACTCCGACTATCGACCTATAATAATCAACATACAAACAAACCCCAATTAGGCTCCAACAAAAACAGACCAACGTTTAATTTTTTTTTTAAATTTTAAAGCAAAGTGGGAGCAATTTAGAGAAGAGCTGGTCAAAAGAGAAATGGAACACCAGGACCATGAAGATATTGAGAAATACACAGAAAGACTAACTAACAGCATCCTACAGATAGCAATTAAACACATTCCCAACATAAATATGCCAGATAGTCTTAAAACGGACAAACGAAGGACACAGTTAACCCAAAATCAATGGCACACACATTCGCGGTTTGGTGGAATGACAGGTGTACACAAAAGACACAAAAGAATAGGAAAAGAGTGCTGTGGACATACAGAATGACGAGGGCAGAAGAGAACTACGACGAGTGCAAGAAATAAAGAAATGAAGCAAAGAGAATAATAAAGCGAGCGAAAGAAACGACATGGAGAAGTTACTGCCAGAAACTCAACCCAGAAATACCGGTAAGCAAAGTGTGGAAACCAAAAAACAATAGAAGAGAATAATAAAAGAAGCAAAATTCTCACCATCATAAATCCAACACTAGCAGTAACAAACTAAGAAAAGGCTAATGTGTTTGGAGATTATTTTTATGAAGTTTGCCCCAACAGCAGATTGGGAGATAAAGAAAAGAACGAAGGGAGGAAATGATTCAAGAGACAATTGACCCACCACACGAAGAAATTGAACAGCACTATAAGGACACAGACATCCCGTTGCTGGAGCCAATACACTGAACTCCATCCATCCATCCATCATGTGCCATGCCGGTAAGCGAGGGCGGTCATGTTTTGTCATCCACTCGATCACCAGAGTCGTGGATCAGCTCAGTGTTTCTGTCTCGACCATGCCACGAGGCCAAGCCATCCAGGTATTTGCTTCTAGGTCTTCCTCTTGGTCTCTTCCCCTCGATCTTGCCAGTTGTCACCAAGTTCTCCAATTCATTTCTTCTCATAACATGCCCAAAAAATGTTGACTGTCTGCGTCTAATATCTCTAATCAGTTTACGATCTTCATTTGTTTCTTGAAGGACTTGTTCATTGGTCTTTCTGGCTGTCCATGGTATTCTTTGCATTTTCCTCAGAAACCACATTTCTACAACCATCAGATGTTTTTCAGCTTGACTGCTCATTGTCCAAGCTTCACATCCATATAAAAGTACAGGTTCTATGTAGCTCCTCAACACTCTTTTTCTCGTTTCAATTGACATATTTTTATTGGTCAGTATGTTTTTCATCTTGCTGAAGGCTACTTTTGCCATGGCTATTCTTGTTCTAATCTCTTCAAGGCATCTCCCATCAGATGTTATTACTGTTCCGAGATAATTGTACCTATTCACTTGTTGAAGAATATTCCCATTTACTTGTATATTACATTGTGGTATTTCGTTCTTCCTAGTGACGACCATAATCTGTGTCTTTTTACAATTTAATTCTAACCCTCGTTGTTCACTGTGTGTAACAACCGCATCTACTAAATGTTGCAGATCCTGTTCATTGTCTGCAATCAAGACTGTATCATCTGCATATCTAATGTTATTGATGCATCGTCCCCCAATGTTGATTCCTTCCATATCTTCAATATTTCTGAAAATACTTTCACTGTACAGGGAAAACAGATCTGGAGACATTACACATCCCTGTCTCACACCTCTCTTAATAGGCTGATATTGGCCTACTTCATTATCAACTCTTATGGCAGCTTGTTGTTTCCAATATATGTTTTTTACAAGTCTAAGGTCTTTTCCATCAATTTGTAGATCTTCAAGCATCCTTATCATGTCGACATGTCTCACTTTATCGAAAGCTTTTGTGTAGTCAATAAAGCAAAGGTGTAGATCTTTGTTTACTTCTATAGAATCGTTCGATTACGGTTCTCAGTAATATACACAGCATTTACTGTACCCTTTCCTTCTACAAACCCACATTGTTCTTCTCCTATTTCAGGTTGTATTTTCCTCCTAATTCTTTGCATGATAATTCTTAGCAAAATCTTCGTGATGTGACTCATTATACTAATTGTTCGATGTTGATCACATTCCAAGGCTCCTGATTTCTTTGGGATTGCAATAAATACAGAATTACATAATTCATGAGGTATATTTCCAGTATCATATATTGTATTAAGCAGACTGGTAACTTTATCTATTCCATATTCTTCTAAAGCATTAATCATTTCTGTTGTGACGCTGTCTGAACCGGGGGTCTTGCCAGATTTCATATGGTTAAGAGCATTCTGAACCTCCATCTTCAAAATTGCTGGTCCTTCATTATTATTTTGAACATCGTAGTGTTCGTCTCTATTGTCGTCATAAAGGTTTTTCACGTAATCTGACCATACATGTAAGATCTGATCTTTTTCTATTATGACTCTTCCATCTTTTGTCTTTAGGCAGCCTGCTGATGTACGTGTTCTTTGATTAGTAAGCTCCTGGATTCTTTTGTGCATTAGTTTCGCATTTTTACTGTTGTGGTGTTTTTCAATTTCTCCGCACTTTTTCTCAAGCCATGTTTCTTTTGCCTCCCTACATAAGGTTCTGACTTTTCTGTGAATTTCTTCATATTTGGCAGGATTATTTTTGTTCTGTCTTCTTGTTTCCATTAGTTGTAAAATTTCTTCAGTCATCCATGTCTTACGGCCCACTTTCTTTAATTTTGGAATAGTTTTTTCTGCTGCACAACTGATTGAATTCTTCAGCATTTCCCATTGATCATCTACATCTTGAAATAGGATCTCTAGATCAGACAATAAATCAAATTTGTTCTTTACTTCTATGTTAAAATTATCTTGTATTTCTTTGTCAGTTTTCAATTTGCACAAGTCATATTTAGGGTTTCCTGCTATATACTTGACTTTCTTTAACTTTACCCTCAATGTGCCTGTAATTAATCTGTGATCACTGTAACAGTCTGCATTTGGAACTGTTTTTACGACTGTTAACGCATTTCGAAACCTTCTGTTAATCAGGATGTAATCTATCTGGTTTTTAATCCTGCTGTCTGGACTCCTCCATGTCCATAATCTTCTAGGATGCTGTTTAAACCAGGTGTTTCCTACAACCATTTCTTGTTCTTTTGCCCATTCTACAAGTCTGTATCCTCTTTCATTTCTCTCTCCCAAACCATGGTTGCCTACACTGCATCCATCGCCTTGCTTTCCTATTTTTGCGTTGAAATCACCCATTATGATATTTATTTCTGATTTTTTGCAGTTCTTCAAAGCAGACTCCATGTCATTATAAAATTCCTCTATACTTTCTTCACTGCATTCACTTGTTGGGGCATATACTTGAATGATATTTATTTTAAAAGGTCTTCCGTTTAATTTTACTAACAGAACTCTGTCTGACACAGCTCGATATCCTTTGACAGAATTTGATGTTTGCTTATCTAATATAATGGCTACACCTCTTTGCTGTTCTTCTCCCCCAGAGTAAATAATCTTATAATCCTCTCCTGTCCTTATCCCTGCCCCTTTCCATCTCGTTTCCGATATTCCTAATATGTTAATCTTCTCTCTCTCCATTTCTTGTTTGATGTTTTCTAATTTTCCATCTGCATTCATTGTTCTAACATTCCAAGTCCCTACTTTCAATGATATTAATCTTTTGCACCTAGTAGCCTGTTGACGGTCTGGAGTCACCTGGTGCGCATGACTATCCCTACCGGGCGAGGCTGCTCCTATGGAGCACCCATTTACGCCGTTTCTCTGATTATCGATGAGTCCACACAACATGATTTTCTTGGCATCTATAAAGAAGGTAGTTTGCCATTGCTTTCCTTCCTAGCAGTGACCATACTGGTCAGTGACCGTAGCCATTGTCTCCTAAAAAAAGAGATCCTCTGCCTACCGTCGTGAAGGTGGAGACCATAACCTACAACTATCTGTCGGCTGCTCCCCATCTTCATCCACCACCTGCACCCATGGCTTCACGTAACCCTGATCGGGGGGCTAAACGGGTACTCCACCTTGCCCAAGGGTGTCCCGTAGGCTAGCGGAGGGAAGGAGGCGCCTTACTTCTCCTTTGATAGGGGATACCCCTACCCCGCTACCCCTACCCCCACTCCTTACTTCTCCTTTGATAGGGGATACCCCTATCCCGCTACCCCTACCCCCACTGAACTACACGATCCTAAAAATGCTCCCGAAGAAAACAATAGAAATCATCAATAAACTATATAACAAAATATAGCATACTGGAAATATTCCAAAACAGTGGGGAAAAGCTACCATGATACCAGTCAAGAAGCAAACGAAAGATCCCCAGACGGTAGAGTCATACCGGCCCACCTCTCTGACATCTCACCTTGGCAAAACAATGGAGACTGTAATAAACAAAAGAGTAACGTTCCACTTGGAGAAGAACAGTTTATACCGTAACACACAATTTAGAGCCAACAGGCGCACGATGGGTCAAATAATTAAATTAGAACACCATGCCAAGAAGGGGTTTAAAAATGGGGAAAAAACGATTGCTGTGTTCCTACGTTCCACAGGCCTACGGTCAATGCTGCAGAAAAGCCGCATTAATCAATCTTAAGGTAGTACGAATAATAGGGAGAACATATAAATACATAGAACATGCCTTACAAGATAGAAGCTTCTCAGTGAAGATAAAAAACAAGGTATCCAAGACGTATGTGCTAGACAATGGCTTCCCCTCAGGGGTTGGTCACTTCCTCCCCCCCCCCCCCCCCAACCCCCTTTCCCCCAACAATATTCTCATTACTGGTCAATGACCTAGAAGAGGAGATTCAGGACCAAAGAACTGGGATGTCGCAATTTGCTGACGATTGCGCCATTAAGCCTACACGACTCTCCCTCCAGAAACAGATCAATAAAATAACCACCTGGATGGACAAACTGGGTTTTTAAATAAACATAAATAAAACAGCGTGATGTTTAGTAGGAAGAGGCAGATAAATAATAAGCATAGCAACATGCAAATAAAAATCAAAAGTATTAATAGAACCCACAGCACGGTCTTCCTAGGTATAACTCTAGGCAAGAAGATGAACTGGACAAAACATATACGTAATGCAGTGGACAAGTGCAAACAGGCCACCAATATACTGCGAGTAATAAAGAACTACGGTTGGAGTGTCCACACCAAAACAATGCCGATGTTTTAAAAACTCCTTTATCAGAGGCAAACTCGAATATGGCAGCATGGTTTACGACTCAGCGTCAGAACCCAGCAAGAAGATGTTAGATACCATACAGACCCAGGCTTTAAACTCTATCTTTGGAGCAGGCAAAAGGACCTGCAAGGAAGCCATGGAGGTAGCACAAGGGAATAATTCCACTGAGTCTGAGGCGTAAACAGCTAACGTATAACTACTGGGTAAATGTGGCACAAGATGCAAACCACCCGGAGTACCAGACTTTCAGCAACAACCGCGGCAAATGGGGAGGAATCCTGATCATAAAACTGCAAAGACCAGCAGGTTGGGCAGCGGCATAGAAGATGAAAGCCAGGGGCAATATAGCAAAGGCACTAGAACATACTAGATTCGCCATGGGATCTAGTCGTGCCTTTCACAGACACGAGCCTGGCAAGTTACATCACCAAGAAAACAGATCACACAAAGGCTAGATGCGCGGCTGAGTACATAGAAGAAATCAGGAAAGACAATCTCATCATTTACACAGATGAGGAAAGAAAAGGGACAGGCATAAGCAGGATTGGTGGTGCAACAGTGGAATTTGAAGATACAATACACATTAACAGACCAGACAGTGATATGCACGACCGAAACCTAGCAATAATGAGGGACTGGAAATTACAGCTGAGAATCCACAGCAGAAACTATGTATATTTACAGACTGCCTCAGATTTGTCAGTACAGATGCACGGAAACTTTACTCGAGGAAACAGTACAAACCTCAGAAACATGTCACTGTCGGGTGGATACCAGCTCACATGGGTATTCCTGGAAACGAGAAGGCAGACAAGAGCAACGAAACGAGGACTAACCAATGACAATAAAATCAACACAGGTTTAGGAAGAGTAGAATGAACGAGTATAATTAAAAGCCACATACTCCAAGAATGTAGGAAACAATGGAGAGACAGCACTGAAGGTCATCATGCATACTAGGTACAGAAAGAATTTTTTTTTTAAATATAGATGTAAATAATGTTTTCCTTTTTTATGGTGGTTTTTTTTTAAATCTTCATTTCCATTTTCCAAATTTCACATCAAACCTACTGCCCACAAATTTGTCATCATGAATATAACAGCTTCCCTGGAGTACACAGGGACATTCATAAGGCCCACAGTATGGCATTTTTTCCATCACTAGAACAACAAAAATGTCGCTTAAAAATTGACAGGGTCGAATTCATTGCACCGTGTTTTATCCCATATGACTCTGTCTCTTTCCGCACCACGGAAAGCGTCGCACAAAGCACGAACTTCGTAGCTCTAGCGACGACCCACGGGAGTCTCCGAAACATTTCACTCGTGAACAGAAGGACGCGGCCCGGAACCGAACCCACAACCTTCGGAGCCCGAGTCAAACTTAAGTTACACGTTGGTTCAGCTGAGGGCTGAACCCAGAACCTCTCGCGTGTGAGTCGAGCGTGAAAACCACTACACTACTGAACCGCTTAGAACAACCATTTTCTGATCTGATAGACTCAGTTTAGTTTCTTGTTGACGGAGTTGTAACAGTGAAACCACATGTTAGTGAGTTGGAAACACATGTTTAACAGTGAAACCACATGTTAGTGAGTTGGAAACACATGTTTAACAGTGAAACCACATGTTAGTGAGTTGGAAACACATGTTTAATAAACTAAAGACAGGGGATACTGATGGGGGTAACTGGAACTGGTAAAATGACAACTAAGTGCATGAGTGCCCAACATATGCAGAACAGAAAAAAGTATTTTTGCCTATACTCACTCCATGCAGAACAGAGAAAAGATATTTTGCCTACACCCATTCCATTTGATGACAAACTCTTTGGAGATATCAACAAGCTTAAGCTGACTGCTGCTTTCTTTGCATGTGTTCATATCAAGTCTTTTCAAAGAAAAAGAAAGAAGCATATTCGGACTGACTCTAACAAACTTATATAGAACAGTGAATGCACGGTAAGAGCAAACGGAAGGCACTCAGAACCCTTCACCATAAGATCCAGAGTACGACAAGGTTGTGTGCTGTCCTCCCTCTTGTTCATAACCTACGTAGGTAGCATATATAAAGAAACCAGCCAAACAGAGACCGTCACAACACCTCACGAAGAACAGAACACAGAAGAAGAACCAACGGCAAATTAGACCATCAAAAGATCTCATATTTGCGGACGACAAAGCACTAATAGCAAAATCAGAAGCAGAATTATAAATCCACATAAATAGTCCAAATGAAGTGTGTAAGGAACATACCAAATTAGCATCAGTAAAATAGAGATAATGACTATAACACAAACAAAAAAAAGAAAACACAACAATGATTCATTTAAAACAACACCCCCTAAACAAGTAAAGAGCTTTATGCACTTAGGAAGTATAATATCATCAGATGGCAAATCAGACGACGAGATCGAAAATAGATGCAATAAGGAAAACCAACTCATTGGACAAATGGCACTAAAAGTATAGAACAAACACAAATCAGCAGATACTAAAGAGCACTCTATAACACAATCTTCCTATCTACTCTATGTTTCCAATGCCAAACCTAGACAATGACAGAAAGAGAAGCCGGAAAGTGTGAGTGTGTGTGGGGGGGAGGGGGGGGGGAAATTACGACAACGGAAATGAGATTCCTGAGAAGGACACTCAATATACCAAGAAGAGAAAATCATAAATGAAGAAATCATTACTAAATTTGGGGCTATAGCAGCGCTAGATTTTATCAGAAAAAAAAAAAAAAATAACAAGTTAAATGATTAAACATACAACTAGGCTCTCAACTAACAGTATACTACAACAAGCAAGTCTTGGGGGTGTCTTCGAGGGTAAGTTAATAAGTAAGTCACAAATGGCTGTAGAAATATAACTAAATATGATAACAACTTGAAACAAGTTTATTTGTATACATATAATGTCCCTTGATTTCTCAACATAATTTCCACCAAAATTGATGCACTTATCCCATCGTTTTATCAGACCTCCCAAACCAGCTGCATAGAACTGCGTGCTTTGTTTTCATTTAACTGCCATCCCACGGAACTGTGTGACTACCCAGCTATGCACCGCTTTACGGGATAAACATTTGTCAGCATAAACTCTGAAAACTCACATTGGCAGGGGACATTTCGCGAATGACGCCGAAGGTGAATGTGAAGTGAAAACGTGGTTTAGAAAACAGAGCACGCAGTTCCACAACCATCTAACACCAGCAGACTGGTTTCTTCAATGACGTCTGTTGTCAGGAAAGTGTAGGGTTTTCCTTTTTGTTTGCCGTATAACGAACGGTTTCACTGTTCTTGTCGCATAACGACCGCGTTAAATGTTCTTGCCACATAACGAATAGTTTCACCGTTCTTGTCATATAACAAATGATTTCACTGTTCTGGCTGTATAGCGAATGGGTTCACTGTTTTTGCCGTATAATGAACGGTGTCAATACTTTTGTGAATAACGAACGGTTTCACTGTTATTGCCTTATAACGAACGGTTTCACTGTTCTTGTCGTATAACGAACGGTTTCACTGTTCCTGTCGTATAACGAACGGTTTCACTGTTCTTGTCGTATAACGAACGTTTTCACTGTTCTTGCCGTATAACGAACAGTTTTCATTGTTGTTTCCTATATAACGAACGGTTTCACGGTTTTTGTCGTATAACGAACGGTTGTCATTGTTGTTTGTTGTATCATTACGGAATCCCCGTTGTCTGTGGTATAACTAACGGTGGTCTCATTGCTGTTTGTTGTCTTTGTTTTACTATTCTGAGCAAACATTGCCTATGTGCACTGTGTGAATTACGACAGTAGTACAGACAAGCAAGGCACCGTGGTAATTAAGTTAATGATTCAAAGCCAATCTAAAAGACAGTGGACCGATGACTGGAGGGGTGAATATACAATCAGACAGACAGACAAACCTATGAGCGGATAGAAGGATGTACTGACAGATAAACAAACCGATAGGCAAACGGGAGGGTGGATTATAGACAGGCGGACATATAGACAAAAGGGCAGATAGGTTGGACGAATATAGGAACTATAGACGAATAGACAGACAAGACAGACAGATGTAACCCAGCCAAATGTATCAAAGTATTAAAAGATTAACAGACAGACAGGTGTAGGAACGAGTTGACGGATGTTTTACGTAACATACAGACAGACAAGCAAACAAAGGGAGGGACAGCTGGATCAATATAAACAGACAGACAGACAGACTAATTTGCCAATGAACCGACAGCACCAAGGAGCGGACAGTGCGCAGAAATTATGTACTTGGACAACTAAACGATTTAACGAGGTCAAACGTTGCGCCGTAAACAACATATTGACGAGAAAAGCAGAAATGCATCTATTAGCGTCTGTCTGTCTGTCTGTCTGTCTGGCTGGCTGGCTGGCTGGCTGGCTGTCTGTCTGTCTGTCTGTCTGGCTGGCTGTCTGTCTGTCTGTCTGTCTGTCTGTCTGTCTGTCTTGTTGACAGAAGTAGACCGGGGTGAAAATCCAGCTATGAATATTTACAGTAAGAAACTCGGGGGTACTATTTACACCCTTAACCTTCCGATCAAGGGTAGTGGATCCGATGCCTAGTCTTCTGGGATAAGGGCAAAAAATTATGAGGGCTAATGTGAACCTTGAGCACCTATATCATTGAGCACCTATATCGAAAAAAAAGCAACAGACTGCTACAGAGAGAACATTTGTTAAGTTATAAAACATATTCACAAAAGAACCGGCGCTGTGGCTTAGGGAACAGTGAGACGTGTAGTTTCGTAATTCCTGGACACATCGAGTCAATGGTGCGAAATATGCAGCTGGTGGCTTGAAGCAGATCGCCTTGCGTTGATTTCGATGGTATGAGGCGTCAACCGTTCAAAAAGCAATGACAAACTGCAGAACTAAACTTGCCTAGTAAATCACAACCAGCTAATCAATCCTGGGATTCACTGCAATGTCCTGTAAAGGACGAATATGCAGCTAGCTTTATTCAGAAAAGGAACAGTTCTAGCACGTGAGGTTCTGGATAAACATTGGTGTACATCCTCGCCGGTGCTACGGAGCTATTACTATGTGTTGAAACCCAGCTTCTGTGATATATGAGTGTAGACCGGATCACAAACATACATACACACAGACAAATGCACACACAGACATATACACCCACACACAGACATACACACACACATGCACACGCACACATGCACACACTAATACGCACACACACACAGACACACATATACATATACATTCTAAATTTTCCGTATCAGTGCTTACAAATAAACGGAAGTGAAAGAAAGAGGCGGGCACCTAATCCCGCAAATTCGTGGAGTGGTTTGCTATGCCACAGCCGCAATGACAGAAATTGTGTGACTCACTACATATTCTCATTTGAACAGAAGAAAACAGGTGGCCAGAGAACCCTGCTTGTATGTGCTGATCGACACTCGTAGAAGACATAGGACAGACACATAGACAGACAGACAGACAGACAGACAGACAGACAGACAGACAGACAGACAGACAGACAGACAGACGATGGGAGTGTGAGCAGACGAGCAGAACAGTAGACAGATAATCGAGAGGGCAGTTGAGCGATAAGACGAATAAAAATGACAGATAGATAAATAGGCAAATAGACATACATAGCAGACAGACACATTAGGGGCTTTCATTTGAATGTTGAGTTGAGTTAAGAACCGACATCACTGCACTCAGGACATTCCCATACGTGCTCAGTCCCCTTTTTCAACAGCCAGCGAAGAGTCATACTACTAATCGTTCCCACCGCTATCTGATTAAAAGTTCTCCTGGTCTTCCCTCTCAGTTTTGAGATTCTTCCAGAACCCCTGCCGATCCCCCGCAATCTCATTCTTTCCACATATGGGTTCTCAATCTGTTCCTCCGCCTTCTCCAACTGGTCCCACAAGCTCACGACCACCTCCTCACTTGTCCATTGGCAAAATACCACCAAGAGGTGCATTCCCTGCTAGCCTATCAGCCTGTTCATTCCCCCGTACACCCGCATGGACAGGGCAAAATATCCATACAATTCTCACAATCTGTGACCTCTGTAGTGACGAGAGCCATTCAACACGAAACATTCCTTTCTCTACCTTGCTAAGCATACTCTTTGAATCCGTAATGAACACAACGTGTGTTGCAGTAGTCTCCTCTAGCCACTGGAATGCCGCTGTTACTGCCTCCACCTCCATTCTCATGCTGGAGGTCGTAGTCTCATACGCCAGGCTCTCCTTTTTCAAGACTCGCCCATTAGCCTTTGTAATAAAGCCCCAGCCACTACGTCTGTTTCTCACCACTGACCCATCGGTGTAGATGACTATGTCACCTTGATGTGTGTTGCTCTGGATCAGCTGTTGCACTTCAAACTCAGTACAGCCCGCTTCCTATTCTCTGCACTCACGACCCAGTGTTATTATTACATTGTGCAGTCCGTCATGTCTTCCGGAACTCCAGCCCACTCTCTTTCACGATTGATGGTCTCCAGATCACACACCTGACTTATAGAAAGTTCTTCCTGTGCCATCCAGGACCTGCCTCGTCTTAGTCTATGACCCTTTACCATATCCATTGCTGCATGCAGCGAGTGATCCCTGTCTGCGGCAACTCTCAGGTACCATTTGGCCTGAAGGACCCTATGCCTATCCGTCATTGTTGGTAGCGCCACGATATGCCTCATGCATATAATTGGTCTGATCTTTGTGCGCCCCAGTATTAACCTCATGGCAGCATTCTGTATGTGCTCCAACCTTTCAAGCTGGCTTTTTGATACTGTCAGCAGCCCCAAACCATACTCAATGACATAAATTATTAACTGCTGAAAGAGTCTGTACAGCATCCTCTGATCTACCCCTATTGCTGCCATAGCCCTCAATGCATTAAGTCCTCTACCAGCCTTCACCACCAAAGGCTCCACATGATCCTTAAAAGACAAACACCTGTCAAAGGTGATACCCAAGTACTTCAATTTACTCTCTCGACTAAGAGGACATCCATTCAACATAATACATGGGACATCTGCCTTGACGATCCGGTTATCCAGGGAGTATCACACAACTGATGCCTTGTCTTTTTACTTGCGCGATTTTTAAAACAGACGGATCAGCAAGATAGGGCTATTAGAGATAACGTCAGAGAAGCCTTGTCACGGGTCACCAGGAAGAAGGACTGTGAGAAAAAAAATTTCATTTGAAACCCGTTTCAATGGCTTTATTACAAAAGCATGAAAGAAACATAAACAGGTGTGGTAGAATTAGACAAAGCATTCATTTTGAATGAATTATACGCCATGGGTTGATCAGAAGAAGTCGCCGTAGGCATTCAGGCAAGCATCCAATTGCTTAGGTTGGCAGCGTATGCCGTCCGCAAAAAAAAAGGATTGTGGTTGCTCACTGAACCAACTGTTTACCGCGTTCATTACGTCTGCATCTGTGTGAAACCGTAGCCCCTTGAGAGCTTTTTTATAGGTCCGAACAAATGAGAATCGCATCGTAACAAATCAGGACTATAGGCTGGATGTTGCAGAATTTCTCACTTCTTCCTTGCTAATGCTTCTTGCACAATCTTTGCGACATGCGGATGAGCATTATCGTGCAACAAAATCACACCACGAGAAAGCATGCCGGGTCGTTTATTTTTGATGGCTTTTTGCAGCTTGTCTAGTGCTTGCAAGTAGTGGATAGAGTTGATGTTGACACTAGGTTCTTTAATGTCGGCCAACAATAGCCCTTCATGGTAAAAAAAAAAAATGCGTTCAGCATAACCTTACCAGCGGAAAACTGTAACTTGAATTTTTTTGGCTTTTGGTGATCCAGCATGCTTCTATTGCATGCTTGGCTCAAAGTGGTAACACCATGATTCATCGCCTGCCACTATGCAGAAGAAAAATGCATCACCCTCCACTCTATAACGCAGCAAGTGGTTCAAACACAATCCCATGCGTCCCTATTTTTGGTGGTCTGTCAACATCTGTAGTACCCATTGTGAACACACCTTCCAATATTGCAGTTTCTTACGAAAGGCCTTTTGTTTTGTCCCAAAAGACACATCAAATTCTTTCGCTAGCGAGCATATGCTTCGACAACGGTTCATCTGTACTGCTGACTCAATTTTGGCGATGGTTTTTGTTTTCTGTTGCAACAATATGCGCTTGACCGGCCGTCAAAGATCTGTCGTGAACTGACGTCATTTCCGAAACATTCGTGCCCAGTCTGTCACTGTTGTCTTCGACACACATTTGTTACCGGACGCTGCCTGTATTCTTCGATGAATGTCCACTGGTCGACATCCTTCAAATGAAAGAAACTGAATCACCTCTCTTTGAGCTCCTTTGGGCGGATTTTGGATAAACCCGGCCATTTTCTCAACGGTCAGAAACAGAACCTATGCATCGTGGGATGATAAGCACTTGCTCTTTTATTCATTGGTCAGTACTTATCACATGACTATGACATAATCATGTTCAACGTATGGAATTACGTGCGGTGCTGCTCGAACGGATTTCAAATGAACCCCCCTTATATGTAAACAGATATACATACAAGACAGACAGACGGAGGGACTGACAAACATATAGTTACTAAAGAAATACAGAATCATATCTTAGGGCACTCTAGGTGTAAAGAAAGTCCCAAAGCAAGATATTACCTTTGGGGTGTGAAATATTAGGCCTGCACCTGGTCTATGACACCACATTATGAGGTGAGGGACCAGTTTCCTTATTAATTGCCATTCTTTTCCAAACAAGTATGAGACCATTCTGAAAATAGGTACCTATTTTACGAAATCGTGTCGACCACAAAACCTTCCTGGTCACACAAATTAATTCTTCCATTGCAGATGATTGAACCCTGACCCTTGTTTTCGCGGGCATACGCTCTAACCAGCTATAGAAAGCATACTAGACAATCGAAAACAATGAATGATATTCCCCTACTAGACTTAAACTCATTACCTACAAATAACGCCTTTGGCTCGTCGTTGAGCAATAACACTCTGGTGTTGGTCAAATTACACTTGACATGATGTGAGGATGACGGCTGTAGTCCAGCGTCCGGACAGCTTTAAATTATTGAATGGTCTGTTGTGTTGTCTTCTCAGTTACAGAGATTTATCAATACATATACATTCTAGAACAACCATTTCAATTTACAATTCAATTGTCATCTCTATTCACAATACAAATGCATATCAATACACCATATACAACTTTCATATTAATTCACCACATAACTTTCATCTTAATTCACCACACAATTTTCATCTTAATTCACCATACAAATGTGATCTTAATTCACCGTACAACAGTCATCTTAATTCACCATACAACAGTCATCTTAATTCACCATACAAATTTCAACTGGATCTTCATTCGCCGATGAATTTCAATAGGTTTAACTCTTTCACTGATCAAAAAACGGATAACAGAACGCTGCTCCTCTTTGGTGCATGTCAAAAGTGAGGCAGCCATCTTTAAACTGTCATTATGACGTCACTATTTTCGTCTGCACCGTGATGTCACGTGCTTAACTTTCTTAACAACAATATTGACAGGTTACAAAACAAGGGCATGGTTATTGTTATATCCATCACACTTTTAGGGTGTTAATTTGAAGCCCCGTCGTGTGTGTTTAATCATCTTCATGAGCTCCACATTGGTGATTCTCTTATATCATTTGTGTTCTTCTGTTCTTTGCAGGCACCAATTAATTAATGGAATTTTTTCTGTCAGGGGGGGGGGGAGGGAGTGGGGGGGGGGGGGGTGAAAACCCTATCCTCCACAGTTCGCTGAGACTGCACTAGCCAGGCGGCTTTAAATCATCAGGCTCAAGACACCCCCCTCCCCCCCCCCCCACCACCCCGTGCTACACCGCAAGAAACTATAGGCAGTAGATGACAGTTTCCACATCTTTTGTCTACACTGCTACATTGTGTCCCCACCCCCTCAACCACCCCGTGCTACACCGCAAGAAACTATAGGCAGTAGATGACAGTTTCCACATATTTTGTCTACACTGCTACATTGTGTCCCCCCCCCCCCTCAACCACCCCGTGCTACACCGCAAGAAACTATAGGCAGTAGATGACAGTTTCCACATCTTTTGTCTACACTGCTACATTGTGTCCCCCCCCCCTCAACCACCCCGTGCTACACCGCAAGAAACTATAGGCAGTAGATGACAGTTTCCACATCTTTTGTCTACACTGCTACATTGTGCCCCCCCTCAACCACCCCGTGCTACACCGCAAGAAACTATAGGCAGTAGATGACAGTTTCCACATCTTTTGTCTACACTGCTACATTGTGTCCCCCCCCCCCTCAACCACCCCGTGCTACACCGCAAGAAACTATAGGCAGTAGATGACAGTTTCCACATCTTTTGTCTACACTGCTACATTGTGTCCCCCCCCCCCCCCTCAACCACCCCGTGCTACACCGCAAGAAACTATAGGCAGTAGATGACAGTTTCCACATCTTTTGTCTACACTGCTACATTGTGTCCCCCCCCCCCCCCCCCCTCAACCACCCCGTGCTACACCGCAAGAAACTATAGGCAGTAGATGACAGTTTCCACATATTTTGTCTACACTGCTACATTGTGTAAATAGGTGTGTCCCCCCCCCCCCCCCCTCCCCCGGAAGTACCCTGTGACGCCCGCTATACACAGCTCGGAATTCTGAGGTAAGTAGGAACATTTTTTTCCAATTTTTATTTTCTCTTCATTGCTTTCATTTTTTTCATCTTTTTATTCTTCTCGTCCTGTCGTCACGTGTTAATGTAGTCACAGGAGATCTCCGTGACTATATGTTGTGTTTTGTGAATGTGTTTGTTTGCTGATGAAGGCTAATCGCCGCAACGTCCTGTATGTGTCGTAATTTTGTTATGTAAAGGTGCACTACTTTGTGTCATGTTATATTGTTTACATTTTCACAGCTTTACGGCAGTTCCACGGAATTTCTTCATGTATACATAATGTGATAGTTGATCAGCTGTCTTTCTCGTCTCTTTACTTACTGCCAATGTTCTTCAATGCCTGAAAATGATAGTGCACCCAATTAACCAGACTGGGTCGGAACAAACATTGCTACAATCGGTGAATAAATATTACTGGCCGGAATACATCTTGCTACATCTGGTGGATGATATATAATGATCGGAACACACATTGCTACATCTAGTGATTGAACAATACTGGTCGAAATAACCATTGCTACGTCTGATAATTGAACCATACTGGTCAAAAGAAGCATTGCTACAACTGGTAATGGAATCCGTCTGGTCAGAACAAACATTGCTTCATCGTGGAATGGAACCCTTCTGGTCAGAACAAACATTGCTACATCTGGTGATTGAACAATACCGGTCGAAACAAACATATTTATACGTCTGGTAATGGAACAATATTGGTCAGAACAAACATTGCTATATCTGGTGAATGAACCATTCTGGTCGAAACAAAGTTTGCTTAATTTTGTGACTAAACCCAACTTCTGCGATGATAAACAAGCGCAATAACCAGACTGCTACCACGACTAAGAGCTAATTTTATTAATGAGGTAAGAATAACCTAGATACTGAAATCTAATCCCGCCAAACACCAAGAATAAGAAATGTCAACTATTAACGGACAAACAGCACGCATGACCTGCAACTTTGGAACATACGCCCTCTTGAAAGACAACAACCCGACGAACGTTCACCTTGCAAACGGAAAACAATCAGGACACCTTGACATAGCTTCCATAGAGTGTCCTGCATTATTTGATGAAGCAAATTGACATTTTGTGCGAAGCAGGTTTGGAATAACGGATACCACTTTACCGTGTGGGCGGCCTGTGATTTATATTGACCAGTGTATTGTCTAATATATCAATTGTGGTGACAGTTTTATTTCCCATTTCGAAGTGATAATTATTGTCTAGTTTGCTGTCATTGATGTTGAGACAGCAGGTTGGAATCACGGTGTGGCCACTATATCTTTCAGTGTTTATATTTGTCTAGTTTGTCACTGTACTTCTGTAATCTACTCTTTGAGTGCCGATCAGTACCTGTGAATTTATTGCTGCCAGTCTCGTGTAATTGTTTAATATAGTATTTAATACATTGTCAAGTATCTTATAATTGTTTCATATAGTATTTAATACATTGTCAAGTATCTTATAATTGTTTCATATAGTATTTAATACATTGTCAAGTATCTTATAATTGTTTCATATAGTATTTAATACATTGTCAAGTATCTTATAATTGTTTCATATAGTATTTAATACATTGTCAAGTATCTTATAATTGTTTCATATAGTATTTAATACATTGTCAAGTATCTTATAATTGTTTCATATAGTATTTAATACATTGTCAAGTATCTTATAATTGTTTCATATAGTATTTAATACATTGTCAAGTATCTTATAATTGTTTCATATAGTATTTAATACATTGTCAAGTATCTTATAATTGTTTCATATAGTATTTAATACATTGTCAAGTATCTTATAATTGTTTCATATAGTATTTAATACATTGTCAAGTATCTTATAATTGTTTCATATAGTATTTAATACATTGTCAAGTATCTTATAATTGTTTAATATAGTATTTAATACATTGTCAAGTATCTTATAATTGTTTCATATAGTATTTAATACATTGTCAAGTATCTTATAATTGTTTCATATAGTACTTAATACATTGTTACGTGATTGTTTATTACATTATTTATAACATTTTCAATTAATTGTATATTACATTTTGTTTTGCGCTCGCTCGCCTTGAACTCGAGCGTAGTTGTGACATTACAACCAACTGTAACATTCTAGAAAGGCTCGATTACAAGCCATTCCCACGACGACAGTATTGTTTTAGTACAGCTCGCTGAGTTTACTGTACAAGGAAAGTAACTATCAACCCAGACAGGTTAATTAAGGAATGTGTGGACGCGCCAGAAAGTAATGTCTATACAAACCGGATGTGTAAACTGAGACAGGACAAATTGACGCCCATGGACTTGCGGGGAAAACATTTGGAGACCAAAGATTAAACGGATATAAGACAGATTTATAGAAGGGAATTCCCACAATGTAAATTGAAGATTAATCTGTCAACCCAATGAAAGTTTATAATACACAAACATCATGGACATGTTATGTTAAGTAATCATCACTGTTTACTTGTGAAATCCATCCATCATATACCATGCCGGAAAGCGTGGGCGGTCATGACTCGCCATTTCACTCGATCACCAGAGTCGTGGATCAGCTCAGTGTTCCTGTCTCGACCATTCCACGTGAGCAAGCCATCCAGGTATTTACTTCTCGGTCTTCGCCTTGGTCTCTTTCTTTCAATCTTGCCAGTCGTCACCAAGTTCTCCAATTCATGTCTTCTCATAATATGCCCCATTTTTTTTTATTGTGTACGTCTAATGCTTCTAATCAGTTTACGATCTTCACTTGTTTCTTGAAGGACTTGTTCAGTGGTTTTTTTCTGTCTGCCCATGATATTCTTTGAATTTTCCTCAGAAACCACATTTCCACAGCCATCAGCTGTTTTTCAGCTTGACTGCTCATTGTCCACGCTTCACATCCATACAAACGTACAGGTTCTATGTAGCACTTCAACACTCTTTTTCTCGTTTCATTTGATATCTTTTTATTGGTCAGTATTTTTCATCTTGCAAAAGGCTACCTTCGCAATGGTAATTCTTGTTCTAATCTCTTCAAGGCATCTCCCATCAGATATTATGACAGTTCTTAGATTCACTTATTTAAGAATATGCCCATTTACTCGTATTGTGGTATTTCCTTCTTCCCAGTGACGACCATAATCTGTGTCTTCATACAATTCAATTCTAACCCTAGTTGTTCACTGTGTGCAACAACCGCATCTACTAAATTTTGCAGGTCCTGTTCATTGTCTGCAATCAAGACTGTATCACATCTGCATATCTAATGTTACTGATGTATCGTCCCCCAATGTTGATTCCTTCCATAAGCCAGGAGACAATAAACACATGATTCTCTCTCTCTCTCTCTCTCTCTCTCTCTCTCTCTCTCTCTCTCTCTCTCTCTCTCTCTCTCTCTCTCTCTCTCTCTCTCTCTCTCTCTCTCTCTTAACTCGTTTAAACACTTGAATCAAATGCGATTTTGCGCCAGTTGTTAAATTCTCTGAGTGCCAACAAGCACTGTGTATTTCGTTGTCGGATTACATATGTGACTTCCTGGAGACAGGATTAGTGATGATTTGTCGTTAATACCACCCGTGATTTTCTTCTTCTTCTTCTTTGCGTTCATCCAGAGTGTTTTTTCAGATGTGATTGCGGTGTGTCTCGTCATGCACCCTTGGGTCGAGATCCTTAGGCCAATACATCCGACTTTTAGCGTGACAGGTTAACATTCCTGTGGGACTCTCACGTTTGTGGTGCCGTCCACATCCCAGCTTGTCAAGTTGAAACGGTCGAATGCCTCACGATCAGCCCTCAAGGGAAGGCAGGGACAGTCCATGGCGTTTTCCGCCATCCAGGGTGGCTTCCATAGTTGCAGAGCCGACACATAGCGCCCTGGTTCTGGACTCACCGAGGGAATCGTCACGTCCTGCTCATGGCTGCTTTAATTCCTCACTTCGATATATTGGGCATATCGTTCACCAGGCACTGACCAGACCGGTCTGCAGACGGTATCCACTCAGCGAGTTTTCGATTCGGACATGTGCTTGTTGATGTGCCCGTCAGAGCTGTTCCGGGCACAACGAACATTCGGAAACTAGCTAGTCAGAGCTTTTCCGGACACGAGCTATTCGAAACGAAACTAGTTAGTCAGAGCTGTTCCTAGCACGAAAGACATTTCACTCGGACGTTTTTTGCTTTGTGCCTGATTTATTTGCACCCGTAGGCCAGCACATCCGACTTCAGCAGGCATTTTTACGGGTTGGCCTTCCCGGGGTTTCGAGACACGTTAGACTGTTAGGGCTGTGGTGTCGCACACATCTCAGCTGGTCAAAGTAGAGCGGTCAACGACATCACGGTCAGCCCTCAAGGGAAGGCAGGTGCAGACCATGGGCGTTCCCTGCTATCCAAGGAGGCTTCCATTATTGCAGAGCCGGCACATACTGCTCTGGGACTGGGCTCACATGAGGAATTGCCACGTCCTGCTCATGGCTGCTTTGATTCCTCACTTCCATGTATTGGGCATTTCGCTTGCTACTGATCGCTCAAGCACAAACCAGGAACGGACAGTATGCTTTCGCTTCGGACTTCGGACCACGCAATGGATTCGCAAGCCAAGCATTCCATTTCGTGTTATTGAGACGTTTTTCCACCTTTGACTACACTTTATGTGAGCATAGATACAGACATTTTTCATAACCATTTCGTGCGTTTTCTAAATTTAGTACTCGCTCACGAGGTATGCTACATGTGCTGCCGGCTCAGCACCTTACCTCCTTGCTTCAGTGAGCTAAAAACGGCCAGGCCCTCTCATCCGGGGATCCCTCATATCCCCCAACTGAGAACCTTCGAAAAAAGTATCTGAACTAAGCATGTAGCGTGCTCAGACTCTCGCCTCCATTTTTCGGTAGGTTTGTATCGGTCCGGCTCTCAGGTCCAAGGATTAATGGCTTAGAGGCGTTCAGCCTTATCCCTCAGTAAGAGCCTTAGTGCTTGTGTCCGGACCAAGAACTTCTGCCTTCGTGCGCCTGATATAAACTTTTGACTGCTATCCTCAGTCTACCTGCAGAGCAGCAGGTTGTGTCTCTCTTAGTCTGGTCCCTACCCCAAGAGCTGTCCAATATGTAGTTAATATCCATCGGCATAGCGCTTGGGGTCAGTGGGACACTCAAGCTCCCCCATCACGGCAAGGTGGTGACACATCGGGGGAGACCCGTGATTTTTATAACTATCTTGAAAGAATTTGGGCCATTCATTACTTATCTATATGTTATATTAAGTTGCCTTCGTCTTATCAAGTTAATTACTACGGAGATATCTATGTATTATCTCGGGTTATGGACAGTTCTATTTTCTGTCTGGTTTTCATTGGCACCTTTCCGTCCTGACAGACGATAGTTTGGTACATTGTGCTTCAAAAAGGCTTAATAACTACGACCCATGTCGGTGGCGAGTGTGGCTGGTAAGGCCATTTCTTGCTGCAAATTTTTGCCCACAGTAGATGCATGTGAAAACATGGTCATTTCCACCATTGTGCACCATCTTACGTCTCTCACGCTCTGTGTGTGCTTTATCTGCAATCATGTTCTCCTTTGTCTTTATTCCATTTCTGATAGTTGCCCTCCATGCAACACGTTCAGCGGCGACTTGCTCCCAATGTACATTATCAATGTCTGTATGAATCATGTCCCGCTTACACACATCTTTGTATCGTAGTAGAGGCCGACCCTGAGATCTCCTACCTGTCTGTAATTCACCAAAAAAGATGTCCTTTGGTATTCTACCACCATCCATCCTCCTAACATTTCCTATCCATCTAAGTCTACGAAGACTGAGCATGGAATACACCGTCACACAACCTGATCTTTCCAATACTTCAGTATTTGTGATTTTGTCTTGCCACTTAATACCAAGTATTCTTCGCAGACACCGCATATGAAAGCTGTTTAAATGTTTCTCTTGGCGTGAGTAAGTTGTCCAGGTTTCACTGCCATAAAGAAGAGTACTAAGAACACAGGCTTGGTAGACTTTTGTTTTGGCAGTAAGCTTCCTGTTCTCCCAGACTCCTTTTGCTAACATGTTCATTGTTGTTGCTGCCTTGCCAATCCTAATGTTGATTTCCTGATCGAGGGATAATATGCTATTTACCTCTGTTCCTAGATATGTAAAATGGTCTACTGTCTCCAGTTCGGCGTCGTCAATAAAGATTGATGGTACACCATGAGCATCTTTTTGTTTAGTGTTAAACCAAATTCAGAACAAGCATTGGAGAATGCAGATAGTAATCGCAGCATCATCCGCAAAAAGCAAATCTCTGATTAGTACCCTCCTAATTTTGGTCTTGGCCTTCAATCTCTGAGCATTATAGAGGCCACCATCTGAGCGTGAGTGAATGTATATACCGTCATCCTGATCACGAAAGGCATATTTCAGTAGAAGTGAAAAGTATATCCCAAAGAGTGTGGGGGATAGTACACAACCATGCTTAACTCCTCTTGATTTCAAACTCTTCTGAAGTTGAGCCATCAAACTTGATTATACCCTTCATGCCTGTGTGGAATGATTCCACAATGGACAGAAGAGTTGGTTGGCAGCCAATCTTCTTTAGTGCTTTGAATAGACCCTCACGACTGACCAAATCGAATGCCTTTGTGAGGTCGATGAAGGCAATAAACAGTGGCTGATTTTGTTCCCGGCATTTTTCTTGCATCTGTCGCAATGAGAATATCATATCAATGGTAGACCGGTTCTGACGGAAGCCGCACTGTGATTCGGGGTAGACTTGATCTCCCAGAGCTTGAAGTCTGCGCAGAACAATTCTGGCAAATACGTTCCCACCAATACACAGAAGTTAGATACCCCTATAGTTGTTACAGTCGCTCCGATCGCCCTTGTTCTTGTACAGCGTTATGATGTTTGAATCTTTGAAATCCTGTGGGACTTGTCCTTCTCGACAGCATAGCTCTATTAGCTGGTGGATCTGTAGAGTGAGTGTTTCTTGCCCATTCCTGATTACCTCTATTGGAATCCCATCCTTACCTGGAGCCTTGCCAGATGCAAGCTCATTTATAGCACACTTAACTTCTGTTATAGTGGGAAGTGTGTCCAGGTGGTCAAGAGTTGGCAGGGCCTCTATGGCGTTGAGGGCATGTGGTATAATAAAAACGTCCCTAACCTTTCCTATTTATGGACTCCCTTAAAAATAAACAAACCCTTACAATTACTGTTTAAGTAACTTACTTAATGTAGGAGAAAATAAAACAGCGATAGACTGACCGTGGCACAGCTAAATTTAGTTTGGCTTGTTTTCTCTCCCTTATCTGGCCAATCCTGGCGAGGGGGAAAACAAAGACTGAAGCGGCCATTTCTAGTCAAGAGAACTGACAAGAAAGTCGACCTTTCCCTTCGGGGAGAAGGTAGTTTGTTTTAAAACCATGATTCTCTTCAAGCTATTGGTATGTTATCTACATCATTAAGATATATTTATGTATTACCTAGACCAGTATGTTTAATTAAGAATTAGTTACAATTCTCTTAAACCAGGCTGGATGATGTTTACTAAGGAAACACAGGTGGGCGCCACGCTGTAATTTTTCCTATGTCTTACAATTTCAAATCCATATGTTAATATCTTTTATAGGCATTATGAACTTATATCTCACTAGTAGTGCTATAATCTATGAATATTATGTGTACTGTAAAGTATCAACTCTCATGTCTGAAACACATTCTAGAGATTTTCTCAATGTAGGAGCAGACCCCTGATTCATGCTTCATAGTAAAGAACTAGTGTCTGTCAATTTCATATTCCTATGTTAAAACTTCTAGGCACTGGGAACAATATCTCACTATTTATGCTTAGAAATCTGCAAATAATCTATGTACTATAGAAAGGTGTTTTATCCATGCGGGGACATACAAATGATTACGCATATTCCTGACTCTTACTTAGTCAGGGGATAAAATATTTTGCCACATTATAATCTGTAACTTGGAAATATAGTGCTAAATTTTAGTACCATTCTTTTGTTAACAGATTAGTAACCACTCCATATGAGGGTGAACATATAATCATTTCATAAAATAGTGTTAGGGACAGGCCATGTTTGAATATAAATTCATGAACAATGAAACGCGTGATGTAAATGCATGTTCGGATAGGATTCACTCCGCATCGCCTCACCGTAGTAGAAACAGAAGCGAAGATTGATGTGAATAAATTGCTTGCAATATTCAGAAGACTGGACCATGCGGCATAAGTTATTCTTATAAATACCCTCCGAATGATAGCAGTCATTGGCAAAACATATCACAGCGATTACTATCCTCATGTGCTGTACGCAATGGGGGAAAACAATGGATGTTTTAGTTCATGAAGATAATTCAAAAACCTAGGCTCCCTGCATCATCATTATGATTATTATGTATGATTATCATGTACTTAATATCAGAGAAATGTACATGTATGTTTTTTTTTGGTATGAGAATTTTCTCTGTTCTGATTGTTACTTTTTACTGTGGGAATATACATTTTAATGTTGCACCTTGGGACATGAGGATGTTGATAGAAGAATTCATGTGTATGTCAGTACTTAAAAAGCCAATGGTGAATAGTCTTGACCTAGTGATGATTATAGTGCCGAAATGAAGACGCGGCATTAGAAACCACAGGGATTCTGTGTAGGCTATTCTCTTCAAGTAATGAGAGAGACAATATCAACATGTTGGATGGACAGAATGACTTCACCCATCTAATAGTCCCAGTAACAACAGAACAAAATATAAGTGAGAAAATATCTTACTCACTATGAAGAGTAAGAATGGCTCAACTCAGCAATGAGGGACAGTGGAACATGGACACCCACTCCTTTCCCCTTCTCCCCTTGTTGTTTTGTATTTGTGTTTGTAATTGTGTTGTAAACCTTTTATCATAACACAGTAGGTTAATGCTAGTGTTGTATTCTTGTCATCCCTTTTCTATAGAAGAGAAGCAGGTGGTGGTTGAATTTGGTGGGACTATATCACTAACACTGGATCCTGGGTAAACAGCCATAAAGTGAATGTCCAAACCATAGTCTGGATCTAGCCATACCTCAATGTTTACTGCGGCGCTCAATAGCTCCATAGCGAGCAACAGATAAATTAGAAGACAACTGACGGGGTGAGTGATTAAGTCCTATTTTAGTAGGAACATCCCACATGTGGACTTCAAGATCTAATAATCTACAAAGATGAAGATCAACAGAGTAACGGACAACAGTGTATCGTCTGCTTTACGTCTGAGAAGTATCACCTATAAGCCTTATCACTCAGCAAAATCAGTGAAACTATGGGACAATCCTACAAGTTACTAAAACTAGCAACAGTGAAAGCCCTTCAACTGTTGGTTGGATTACCAAGTTAATATCCACAATGGATAAGTCTTCGAAAGAACATCTCACAGCTGCAACAGTCAAACATGGAATTCAGCTATTCAACACTAAGTTCTGGCTCAATCAAATGGGGAGAAGACACTGAACCACATAAGCCAATACAACCAAGGTACAAACTGAATATCATCTGAAACATAACTACGAAACCAGATTACCTCAAGGTTCCAAACCCTGAACACCATCAGATAAAAGACCATATGAAAGCAACTAAATGTCTCTACATCAGCAACAAGAGGAATCATCCAATTGTTTGCAAACCTGTTACTGTGCTGGATTCATTCATCTGTGCATATATGTAGGTATAGATCAATTGTGGCCCTAGTCACAGATACTACCATGAGATGCCTCTCAGTCATATAAAGTTCTACACTGGACTAGACAACAACGACTAACTCTTTGCTGGTCCAATGTCAACCTAAATGCCATGGGTTATAGACTCGCGACTTGGTGGGTGTAAAATCTTTGTTGAACTACTTGGGATTCTGATATTAAAAGCAGAGAAGCTGAATGGACGTCTACTTGGCACCATGTATGGTGAGATGGTAAAGTACCTTCTGCAGAGCTTAAGTGGAAATTCCGGAAAGTTAGACCAACCTGAGGCCCCAAATTTCAAAAAAAGACACCGAGCCTACTGCAACAGAGTACTCGAATATTCTAGCCCGCGGAGGGATTTGTGATTGTGTGTAATTTCTATTATAAAGTATGATTTGCACCAGCCAATTACCAGTGACTAAATAGTAAGAACATAACTGAGTGCATTAATTCGGTACCCAGATAATGGGGAAAAGGATCTAATCGACATCAAAGGTGGACCCATAACCGCACACCAGGAGATAGACTCGATTAATTAATTTAATTAGTACAAACTGCTGTTTATATGTTGGTTTTTGTTTTCTGAAGGTAACAGGTCAGTAGTTTTTTTTTTCCAATGGTATATAGATGGTATAGTATTTTGACACCAACTCATTATTTTTAACAATGAGAGAATGGTAAAAGGTGTCAGAAACATGTTATTTTGGGTTCTATGTAATATCTTTATTTGCCTTAATTATGAGGGAAAATGAAAGTAGACCCAATTTGTGGTTGTTATGTTGTTTGTAATAACCTGGTTTTTCTGGGGTCACTGGGTACTATGTTGTAATACTTCATATCATTCCCATGCCTGTCTGAAAATGCATAGTGTTTATTACACCTATATATATATATATGTAACTGCAGATCTTGAGTTAATACCTGAACTGTTTGTCCAAAAGTGTTGTGTACATCAAGTAAATGTGGTGTCCAACAAGTGGTTGTTTATATGTTGTGAGCAATCAATATCCTTCTAGCATCTATAGTTAATTTAAGGGTGATGAAGTGGGAGGGGAAACCTACACACAGATGCCATTGTTTCAAGGATGGAACTCTTTCCTCCTGGGATTTGTGGTAAATATCCCTGATCACCCTGTATTCTTACCAGTGACAGAGAATCAATAATACCCCCTAGACATTTTAACGAATTATTCTCAGGAATTAAAATCCACATCCCACAGGGCATCATCCGCTAGCTTGGTCTCACTTGAGTAAAGCTCTAAATAGTGCTCGACCCATCTATCCATCTGCTGTTTCTTATCAGTGATGATTTCTCCAGTCAAGGTTTTCAGCGGTGCACTTCTTTTGATCATTGGACCACATGCTTTCTTTATCCCTTCATACATGCTTCTGATGTTTCCCTTATCACTTGCGATTTGAATGGACTCACATAATTTGATCCAACAGTCATTTGCACACTGCCTGGCAGCCTTTTGCACATCCTTCCTCGCTTGCTTCAGCTCACTCAAAGTGTTACGCGTTGTTCTTTCCTTGTTTCTTAAGAGAGCTATCTTCTTTTTATCAATCAAGGGCTGCAGTATCTGGCTGTTTGCCGCAAACCAGTCCTGCCTCTTATGATCCACAGTGCCGTAAACCCCTACCGCTGTTTTATAAATAGTTTCCTTAAGTTTACTCCATTTATCATTTACTATACAATTTTCTGATGTAACAATGAAAGCGTCTTCAAGTTGCTGTTGAAATTCAAAGCACTTTCCAGGATCGTGAGTGTTAATAATATTAATCCTGGGGCTAGATTTGTGTTTAGCTGTGTAGATTCTCTTTGGTCTCAGTCTAACCCTTGCAACAAACAAAGAATGATCTGTATCACAGTCAGCACTGTGGTAACTTCGAGTTAATGATGTATGGTTCAGATGTTGTCTCCGTGTGATAATGAAGTCCAGCTGATGCCAATGGCTGGATCTTGGATGTTTCCATGTGACCTTATGCAGCTCTTTTGTTTTAAAAAAGGAGTTTGTAATACATAGGTCATTTCTAGTGCAATGCTTCAGCAGCCTTTGCCCATTATCATTCATGCGACCGCTGTTGTATTTTCCAAGGCACGCTGGCCATGAACTCTAGTCCTTGCCCACACGAGCATTGAAATCACCGAGCATATAAATGTAGTCGGATTTTGGAACTGCTTTGATCACAGAGTCTAGCTGCTCATAGAACGTATCCTTCGCATCATCAGAGGAATCGAATGTCGGTGCACATGCAGTGATAATGGTGGCATATCCACAAGAGGTTGCCAAGCGCAGGGATAATAATCTTTCATTACTTCCAGCTGGGATATCAATCATTCCCAGTAGCGAATTCTTCACTGCAAAGCCCACACCATTTTGCCTTTTTCTGCCTGCCCTCTACCTTTCCAAAAACAAGGTGTAATTGTTTTCCCCGAGTGACAATTCCTCAGCGAGGAGTGTCTCCTGCAGGCCAGCAATATCAATGTTAAGACGATTGAGTTCAGCATCAATCACAGCCGTTTTTCTCACATCGTCAATATTTGTCAAGTCAGTGGAAAATCCTGGACACATGGTTCTTACGTTCCAGGTTTGCAAGCCGTAGCTTCAGGTTTCTACTATTCTTTTTATTAGTACCTGGTGCATTGGTTTTATAGCCTGCGATTCAGATTTTGTCCTAGCCCCAAGCACCCATTGAAGCAGGCAGGCTGTGGCGGATCAGCACCCAATTGGCCGGGGGCTGTCCAGCTTGAGGCGGGCGGTAGCTGATCAATGACACCTGTAGGTGTCTCCCACCGTCAGAGGCAACGGGTGGCGCCCCATGTCTACGCCAACTGACAAGGACTTATAACCCGTAACAGTTGCCTCTCGCTTTGATTCCGAGACGGTTAAGACCAGGGATGGAGTTATTGCCTTTCCATAGCACAAAGCCTGGGCTAAAGTAAAGAAACCATGTGTTGCACATGCAGACCTGACTAAGAAGAAAGAGGGTACTGAAATGTTATAGCATCTGATTTGCTATATGAAAGTGAATGTAGGAACGTGAATAAATGAATTAGGAAACGCCTGTAAGCAACGGAGAAGTGATTCCAGAGACGAATTTTGCGAATACCTTTGACTGCCAGACAAACTAACAGCGATTGCCGGAAAGATTCTAATGAAAATAGAACATCACAAACAACAATCAGTAAGAGACAACGTCCTTTGGTCATATAATTAGAAGAGAGGCATTGGAAAACATCGTACGCCTGGACAGATCAGTGGAAGAATAGAGAAATTATGCCAGATGGACTGAGACCTGGGCATAGAAGAATATCATTAATAGTTAGATCAAATTGGACTGAGACCTGGGCATAGAAGAATATCATTAATAGTTAGATCAGGGACACCAAGGACATAGATCTGTGGACAGACATGAATGTCTTCGCCATGATGATAATGACGGCATTAATGTAAGTAACGTATGTTTCTGGGAGAAGCAGATATGATCAGAAGTAGATGTTACAGGACAGAGTAGATATCAGAAGTAGGTATTAGAAAACATAGTAGGTATTATAAGTGGATATTAGAGGACATAGTAGGTATTATCCGTGGATATTACAAAACATAGTAGGTATTATAAGTGGACATTATATGACATTGTAGATATTATAAGTGGATATTACAGGACATAGTAGGTATAATGCTCAGGGATTGAAGGCCAAGACCAAAATTAGCAGGGTACTAATCAGAGAGTTGCTTTTTGCGGATGATGCTGCGATTACGACCCACTCTGAGGAAAAATTACAACATCTACTATCTGCATTCTCCAATGCTTGTTCTGAATTTGGTTTAACAATTAACAAAAAGAAGACACAGATTATGTCACAAGGTCACATGGTGTACCTTCAATCTTTATTGACGACGCCGAACTGGAGATAGCAGACCATTTTACATATCTAGGATCAGAGGTAAATAGCAAATTATCCCTCGATCAGGAAATCAACATCAGGATTGGCAAGGCAGCAACAACAATGAACATGTTAGCAAAAAGAGTCTGGAAGAACAGGAAGCTTACTGCCAAAACAAAAGTCCCCGTCTACCAAGCCTGTGTCCTTAGTACTCTTCTTTATGGCGGTGAAACCTGGACAACTTACTCACGCCAAGAGAAACGTTTAAACAGCTTTCATATGCGGTGTCTGCGAAGAATACTTGGTATTAAGTGGCAAGACAAAATCACAAATACTGAAGTATTGGAAAGATCAGGTTGTGTGACGGTGTATTCCATGCTCAGTCTTCGTAGACTTAGATGGATAGGACACGTAAGGAGGATGGATGATGGTAGAATACCAAAGGACATCTTTTTTGGTGAATTACAGACGGGTAGGAGATCTCAGGGTCGGCCTCTACTACGATACAAAGATGTGTGTAAGTGGGACATGATTGATACAGGCATTGATAATGCACAATGGGAGCACGTCGCCGCTGAACGTGTTGCATGGAGGGCAACTATCAGAAATGGAATAAAGACAAAGGAGGAAATGATTGCAGATAAAGCACACACAGAGCGTGAGAGACGTAAGATGGTGCAAAATGGTGGAAATGATCATGTTTTCACATGCACCTACTGTGGGCAAACATTTGCAGCAAGAAATGGCCTTACCAGCCACACATCGCCACCGCCATGGATCGTAGTTATTAAGCCTTTTTGAAGCACAATGTACCAAACTATCGTCTGTCAAGACGGAAAGGTGCCAATGAGTAGGTATTATAAGTGGATATTACATGACATAGTAGGTATTCTAAGTGGGCATTATATGACATTGTAGGTATTAATTGATTGATTGATTGATTGATTTAGGAACCGACATCACAGCATTCGGCACAGCTTATGGAGTTAATTGTAGGTATTATAAGTGGATATTACAGAACAGAATAGGTATTATAAGTGGATATTATATTATAGTGGATATAGTAGGTATCACAAGTAGATATTAGAGGGCACAAGGGGACAGCGAAGATAAATTAATTATTAGATGACAAAGAGGTTAACAGACGTAGACATTAGATGACATAGTAGATAATAGAAGCAGATATTAAAGAACGTGTTAGACAAGACAATTAGATATTAGAGTTGATGTTGGTAGCAAACATTGTCCAGAGCTGGAGATACAGAACTGGCGAGGTGGAAACTGGGGTCGTCACCTCATAAAATTGCATAAGGCTAAAACAGCTGTCTTGTGTGATCTATTGTCTGGACTCACGTGTCTGTGTCTATGTCATTCTAAGACAGGCAACAGCTTCCGTGGTTCTAACCCATGTGTAATTGCCGGCGTCCGACCTTGCTCAAGACACTACCAGGGCAGATCGCCATCAACTTCGCTAACGATTCCGTTTGTAAATCATAAACAACCAAAATGCTAGGATTGATTTCAACGTCCTGTAAAGTACTTGCAGCTGATTATCTAAATAACACGAACGCGCACACGCACATACACACACAGACATTGGACGTATATATTGTGTCTAACAAATTAACCATTATTCAGCACTGGACATCATTGGTCGTTTCCACGTGCTGACATACAACACACAAGAATGGTGTCTTGGCTTGACTATCAAATGACTGGCTGAATGTAAATGAGTAGGTCATTTTCTGCCCGTCCATCCCGTTAAGCGATACGGTGAGTTGTCTCTCTTGCCCCGGGCATTTTGTTCTGGCCATCTAGATGGAGTTAATCAGATACTCAAGAAATCTATGGAACAAATACATGACAATATAAGAGGTCAGCATGGCCGACTAAATAAGAGCGCTCATTCTTAAACATCCTGTATGCTGATGTTCAGGTAGGGGATTTATCCCCTACACCGGTCTGTTGCATTAAAATCTTGACTTCTTGTCTTTGACTTGCGGGCGTAAACTGCAAGTACCCCTTAAGTCGAAGTGAGTTCGCCTGACCAGGAAAACACTAATAATAGGGAAGGCTATTCCACACGAAAAATTACGCCCAGTGCCACTAGAAGTAGTGTGTACAGAATGCTGTGGTGAAGTAAGTTGACTTGGAGATAAATATCCCCAAATAGTGGTTGACAACTACTAAAAGGAAACCAGAAATGACTCGCAAGACTCCTTAGTACTAGATCAAATAAATCTGGCAGGATTACACTAAGGGAACAAGTAAGGTTTTCAAGTTGAAGGCCAAGAGAGCACAGGAAAGGCACTGTCGTCAGAGAGGAGGATGCTCACTCTTCACGGAAGGATAAACTGAAGACTATTATTCTTCCTGCCACACAGCTCTCCAGATCTGCTAAGTGATGTATCCCCCAGATAGCGCGGTAGAACTATCATTGGCACCTTGCCGTCTTGACAGACGATAGTTTGTGCTTTAAAAAGGCATAATAACTTTTACCTATGGCGGTAGCGAATGTGACTGATAAGGCCAATTTGCGCTGTAAATGTCCGCTCACAGTAGGTGCATGTGAACACGTGTCCAGAGCTGAGCACGCACATATAAATATGATAAAGTAAGACAGCAACTCTTCATTTACAAGTTAAAAGAAGGATTATAATGGATGATTGGGATAATATGAATAATAGTTATTTCCCGAAACAACACAATTTCTAATAGCACAATGAATTATTGTCCGTCATCTACAATGATCCACAGCAGGATATATTCTCTGGCGTTGTAAGGTCTGTTAGATTTTGGCTCTTCACTTGGCAAATATGTGTATGTCTTTGTTTAACACACACACACACACACACACACACACACACAATCACACACACATTCACACACACACACATTCACACACACACACACACACACACACACACATATTGATAGATGTAGCCAACATGCCCCATCATTGTCATGCAATAAGTTTCTCAACATCCAAATATGCATATGTCCAGTCACCCAGATCCCTGGGCGGCATCTTGATAATGAAGACATTCATACAAATTTCAATTATATTGTTGCATATAATTATATGTTCACATCTCATGTAAGTAGAAAAAATAATATCTTATTAAGCACATGTAATATACAAAGGAGATTATAAAATAACGAAAAAGACATCTCAGTAGAAGATTATCTTATTAAGCGCAGTATAAGCAAAGGAGATAATAAAATAATAAAACCAGACACTATAGTCAGGTCTTAGTCAGAGATGACTGAGCTACCGAATGAGAGTAGACGGTACTACTTATTTTCTGTTGGCGCCAAATAATGGGTGGCGCTCACCAAACCCGACACCCCACATTGTGCCAACGGCTTCGGGTGGAGGAGTGCAACTGGGAGGGTACAAGCCTTATCCTGGTGCGAGGAAATGGAACCCATAGACTAAATGACATGGCAGGGCAGACCAGGCCCTAAGCCTTGGTTGGCAGCTGGTCTAGGATCGAAGCTCCGAGAGGCGGACAGCTAGAGCGTTGCTTAATTGATCTGGCAGCTTCTGCATCTAATCTCGTTCCAGACGTATTGGTGTTAACTTTCCTCTGGAGTAAATTAGGCAGGCTGAGAGAGGGATCATGCTGCATGGGCAACACAAGGTCTCTAAATTCAGCCTAGGCTTTGTGTTATGGAGAGATAACTCTATTTTACAACTATTGTCTGTCAAGACGACAAGGTGCCAGTAAGTCACTATCTTTCTTACATTCAATAATAGTGACTTATTGCATAAGACATTTTTTGTTACTTTCTGAATTGCAGCTTTTACTTGAAAAATTCTGCTTTAAATCGCTGTCACAAGTTAAACAGTTCTACCAAATGAAAATCGAAAAACAGTTTGTTTTAATTAGATCTTTCATGTGACAGGGAAAACGGGGACATATGGGCGTCCCAAAAGCATTTTTCGACACAGGAATTATTTAATTAACACCGTGACTGTCCTGGAAAACCGGGACGTCTGGCAGCTCTATTGTAGCTCTGTTGCAACAAACAGAAAGAAACAGTGATATGTAAATAGGTAGGTAAGTAGGTGGGCTGCTAGACAGACAGACAGACAGACAGACAGACAGACAGACAGACAGACAGACAGACAGACAGACAGACAGACAGACAGACAGACAGACAGACAGGTAATGGGTGGATAAATGGATGGATTGGTGAATGGATATAGACGTTGGTGGGTATGTGTAAGAACAGTTGAATGGATACTGACATTACATGAGTTAAGCCTGACTATAATATTCACGAATCCTATGCTCTCTCACGGCCGCTGTTAACAAAATGACAGTTGAGATCATGGGCAAGAACGCTAGCACAACACTTAAGGGGAAATAGAAATAATCCATTGACGTAATCACCCATCAAAAATGGAAAATCAACGGAAATCATTCTTTTTTGTGTTTGGTATAGTAGGGGTTCCCAAGCGATAACAACTGCCACGCCGTGCAGACTCGAAAGTCTGGCAGTATTCTGCAGGAGTCAATAGTGCTTAATCAAAGGTTAGACACGTTTAAAACAAAATCAGTGGTGCTCAGTCAGAGTTTAAGTAACATTTAAAACAAAATCATACGCCAACAGAATATTATTCATTACCCTTTTCTTTCTTGTTCTTCCTGAAACGTTTGTATTATGCTTCGTTTATTGTGAACATGCGATGTTTGCACCACTTTCACACGTCAAGGAGCCGCGGCAGCGTAGTGGCTAGATTCTCAACCGGCCACTCGGTGGGCGTGGGTTCAATTCTGCATCGGCGTGTATTTTAACAATTCATTTGGGCTCCCAGATAGACCCAGCCTTAAATGGGCAGCAGTAAATGTGGTGGGAAGTCAAGGCGGCTGATGTGCTACTGACCACATCACCCAGCGAGTGGTCTGTTGGTCTACAGACATATGGGGCTAGCGCCATACGCCCAATGCGCTTTAAGGCTTGTGGACGGGTTCTTGACTTGTACTGGCTTTCCCGACAAGCTACCTTGGGCTTCATCTGTGGCTATCTAATATAATCAAATAGGAAGACAGGATACCGTGAGGAGTATTGGGTGTATGGTGCTGTCCCATGTTTTATCATCAAGTGTCTTATCGACTGGCGGGAGCGATGATGCTTCTCTACATCTTGCTATCGTCAACGGCATTTATCAGTTCGTGAGCTGACACCTTTAAGCCATGATTAAAGACTCAAGAACCGTCTCTCGCAGTCTTGCTCTATTCTCTTTCTACAAGTCTGTCAGTTGTGATTGTCTTCTCATTTTTGAGTCCATATGTTGAAACCAATCGGTACCTTCGTCTCGAATTGATTCAAATACATGACCACAGGATCGTCAGGCAAGCGTGCTATGATTTTTTCAACAGCGGCTCCCGAGAGAGTCAATACGTGTATATGAATGCATGGAGTGTCCCTGGCGAGTGTTGCAGCGTTTATTCGGTGACACAAATAACTGCTAAACGACGGCAGGCCAGTATTTGCGGCCGATAGCTGTTACTGCAGGGTTTTGTTTTAATTTTTTTGTCCTAGTTGTGTTTTTTTTTTAAATATTCACGTAGTGTCTTCTTCTTATGCCTTCTATCCTCAAATGGGCAATTGGACCTTCACCAACTCATTCCAGGCCCCCGTTAGCTATCCCATGCCCATATCTCTGTCCGTGTCCTTGCCATATTGCTCATGTCTGTGTCTACTTCACTTCTCCGTGAGATGTTATGTATTTCTCTATTTCTTGTGCTCTGTGAATTCCATACAAAGGCTTTTCTAGTTATACTATTCTCGAGTGTTCTCAATTTGTGGCCTATCGACGTCCAGCATCTTTTCCTGACCTCTTGGCTCATTGGCATTTATTTAGTTCTCTCCGCAAGCTCTACATTGGTGATTTTGTTATACCATTGTATTCCTTCTATTTTGTGCAGGCCGGTCTCCCTGGTCTAGGTGTTACACGACTTTCTCTGTAATCCCGTATACTGTCGTGAGTAACGTGACGTGCGCGAGAATTGGTAGCGGTTCTCTCCGCGTCGGTAACTTACGGGGTATGTGTACCGGTGGCTCAGAGAGCAATGGCAAACTATTGAGCGTAATCTTGCCAGGAAATCAAGAATCAGCTGTTTAGTTTAGTCGTTGGATCAACATCACGGCAGACGGGTTTAACCCATAAGTGCTCCGTTTTCGTCCTAACTCAAACCTGAGTCTGGAGAAACTCAGCTCAATGCACGAACTCCGTAGCATCGGCGAGAATCTTGAAATACTTTGGATAGATTTTTGACTCGACATTTTTTCCTGGCAGCGCCGTTAGGCTACTCTTTTTCGATTTTCAACTGCCAAGGGATGTTTTACGTGCGCAGCAATGCACACGGGCGTCCGATCTCACTACCCAGAGACCAGGGGAAATTTTATTACTGGAAGTCCACGTGGATTTTATTTTTATAAAGTCCCGGTCCTCACCGGGGCCTGAACCCGGGACCTCCAGCACTCGAGGCGGACACCATACCTCGAGACCATTCAGGCCCCCCCCCCCTCCCCAAGAAAGAATCAGCTGAAAGATGCTGATGTTGACAGCGATGTCCTGTAAGGGATATGAAGAAGGGAAAAAATTTTGCATACACCTACATGTGAATGTTTGTAGTTTATCTGTAATCGTGTTAGTTGTTCTCCATGTTTCTAACCCATACAGCAACACAGATTTAACACTAGAGATGTATCTTATAAATTTACTGCTAAGTCTAATGTCGTGTGACTTCCACAACTATCCTAGTGCTATAACAGCTCCTCTAACCGTGTGTATTCCTATAACAGCTCCTCTAATCGTGTGTATTCCTATAACAGCTCCTCTAACCGTGTGTATTCATATAACAGCTCCTCTAATCGTGTGTATTCCTATAACAGCTCCTCTAACAGTGTGTATTCCTATAACAGCTCCTCTAACCGTGTGTATTCCTATAACAGCTCCTCTAACCGTGTGTATTCCTATAACAGCTCCTCTAACCGTGTGTATTCCTATAACAGCTCCTCTAACCGTGTGTATTCCTATAACAGCTCCTCTAATCGTGTGTATTCCTATAACAGCTCCTCTAACCGTGTGTATTCCTATAACAGCTCCTCTAACCGTGTGTATTCCTATAACAGCTCCTCTAACCGTGTGTATTCATATAACAGCTCCTCTAACCGTGTGTATTCCTATAACAGCTCCTCTAGCCGTGTGTATTCCTATAACAGCTCCTCTAACCGTGTGTATTCCTATAACAGCTCCTCTAACCGTGTGTATTCCTATAACAGCTCCTCTAACCGTGTGTATTCATATAACAGCTCCTCTAACCGTGTGTATTCCTATAACAGCTCCTCTAGCCGTGTGTATTCCTATAACAGCTCCTCTAGCCGTGTGTATTCCTATAAAAGCTCCTCTAGCCGTGTGTATTCATATAACAGCTCCTCTAACCGTGTGTATTCCTATAACAGCTCCTCTAACCGTGTGTATTCATATAACAGCTCCTCTAACCGTGTGTATTCCTATAACAGCTCCTCTAACCGTGTGTATTCCTATAACAGCTCCTCTAGCCGTGTGTATTCCTATAACAGCTCCTCTAGCCGTGTGTATTCCTATAAAGCTCCTCTACCGTGTGTATTCCTATAACAGCTCCTCTAACCGTGTGTATTCCTATAACAGCTCCTCTAACCGTGTGTATTCATATAACAGCTCCTCTAACCGTGTGTATTCCTATAACAGCTCCTCTAGCCGTGTGTATTCCTATAACAGCTCCTCTAGCCGTGTGTATTCCTATAAAAGCTCCTCTAACCGTGTGTATTCCTATAACAGCTCCTCTAGCCGTGTGTATTCCTATAACAGCTCCTCTAGCCGTGTGTATTCCTATAAAAGCTCCTCTAGCCGTGTGTATTCCTATAAAAGCTCCTCTAGCCGTGTGTATTCCTATAACAGCTCCTCTAGCCGTGTGTATTCCTATAAAAGCTCCTCTAACCGTGTGTATTCCTATAAAAGCTCCTCTAGCCGTGTGTATTCCTATAACAGCTCCTCTAGCCGTGTGTATTCCTATAACAGCTCCTCTAGCCGTGTGTATTCCTATAAAAGCTCCTCTAGCCGTGTGTATTCCTATAAAAGCTCCTCTAACCGTGTGTATTCCTATAACAGCTCCTCTAACCGTGTGTATTCCTATAACAGCTCCTCTAGCCGTGTGTATTCCTATAACAGCTCCTCTAGCCGTGTGTATTCCTATAACAGCTCCTCTAACCGTGTGTATTCCTATAACAGCTCCTCTAGCCGTGTGTATTCCTATAACAGCTCCTCTAGCCGTGTGTATTCCTATAAAAGCTCCTCTAGCCGTGTGTATTCCTATAAAAGCTCCTCTAACCGTGTGTATTCCTATAACAGCTCCTCTAGCCGTGTGTATTCCTATAACAGCTCCTCTAGCCGTGTGTATTCCTATAACAGCTCCTCTAACCGTGTGTATTCCTATAACAGCTCCTCTAGCCGTGTGTATTCCTATAAAAGCTCCTCTAGCCGTGTGTATTCCTATAAAAGCTCCTCTAACCGTGTGTATTCCTATAACAGCTCCTCTAGCCGTGTGTATTCCTATAAAAGCTCCTCTAGCCGTGTGTATTCCTATTCTGAAAGTGGTATCAGTTCCACTCTCTTTGTCTACATTGCTTATCAAGTAGGTGTATGGTTCTGTCTTTTGAAGTGAGGTTTCCCTCCAAGGGAAATCAGGTTATCGTTTACTTCATTCATTCTCATTATCTGTGCCTTCCTCTACGAATTGTTAAACCTTGTTTTTGTAGTGTGTAAATATAATATTACATATTTCCCCCCTGTCTGTCTTACTGAGTTAAAGAGGCCAAAGACTCCAAGAGCTATGCCAATGGTAGTGCAGCAACTGATAGGACCTCCCATGTAGGACCTCCCGGACAGGTCAAGCTTTTTGAACCAGACGAAGAGACACGCAAATCTGCTGCCTTGTAGGTAGACTGCGGACAGCCAACGGCTAGAGAAAACAAACACGAGACAATGCTTGTCAAATGAAGTACTGAGCCACAGGCTTGACGTAACAATGCAACTCCGTTCACTGTCATATTACATTTTACTGTAGTTAGATAGTCTTGTAAATGGCTGACTGCCACCCTTTCAGGTATGTGACAAGAAAATAGAGGATATAGGAATAATACTCGAATCATTATCAAATCGCACATTCTATAAGAATCAATAGTATACTATATACGTTTTAGTGTTGATACACATAGTTTCCAGGACTGTAACGTAAGCACGCGTCTATTTTGTGGGAGGATCGATTTCTTTCTTACGGCTGCATTGTTGCGTACGTTCTGTGCGTCTTATTCAAAATAACTATTGTCTACTTTATTTTAGAAACAAATCTATTCTAGAACTCAGATGCTCAAAATAAAAGTGCACACGCCAAGAATAATTACGGAAGTTGCGGTACGAAAGCTTCTATACATGTAACTCAGATATGTTATGGATATGGGTATAGCACATATTTCTGGAGACCAAGACAAACAAGAGATGACAGCGTCAGTATAACCCGATCACCATTACTTCAACAGACGGCTGGTGCCACTTCAAGCGGCTGGGTCTGCCCGAGAGCCTTGTTTGCATGTAACACCGCAACGCTGCTATTACTTTTAATTCAGTTCGCGTTGGATTGTTCACCCTGTAATGCCACTGACAAGAAATAGTACTAGCTTCGACCATTCCTTTCGATATGTCGTGACAGTTAAGAGAGATACGTGTCCACATAAACGTGTCCGAGATTTGCGTCCCGGAAGACCCAGGGCTGAAAGGACGCATAAATCCGCATAAATCAGAAACGACTGGCAGAAGTTATCCATTATTATGAAAGTGATATTATTATTTATGTTATTGCACGTGATAGAATGCGATAGATTGTGTATAGATATTAGTATAAAGGGCCTATCCTCCCCTACTATCCCAACACCCCGTCTATTGGTCGTCATGGTGCACTATGAGTGCGTGTTTGTCCGTGCCATTCAGCTGTGTATCTTCAGTAACGCATGGCAATACTGTACAAAGTCCATGTTTTAAATGGCAGTCCAGAATCACTTCTGGTTTTCTGTAAGTTGGTTGCCTTCAACTGTGCTCTGAAACATATACTTTCGATAAGGAATCGCGTCGAGCTAAATGGCAAGACCGGAAGCCAGTTCAACATTAACTGACAAGAGTTGTCCATGCTAGACTGCATTTGTTCTCAAACATAGACATGTTATATGCTCTATAATGATGTGCCTTTCTTCCTCTCTTCTGCTCTGTATCGCTTGTTCTGAAATAGGCCGTCAACCAACTCACGCCAATTCTGTTGCTATCTCATTCGGTTCGACCAATGCCCTCCCCATATTATTAATCTCCGTCACTACTTCAGTTGTTTAGGTGCTTGCTTGCTTGCTTGTGTTCGTTGGCTTGAGCTCCAACGCGAAGTCCTGTATGTCGGATGAAGACATCCTGTTGTCCAACATCAGTGTGATGTCATACAGGACCTGAGGTTTGCATGAGTATCCGTTGTCCCATGTCTGGCTTATTGGTGTGCAGACTGGTGGTTCCTCGCCGTACAGGCAGACACTCTCTGACTTCGGAGGAATCGGCGATCCTATTGACTTTAGCCAGTACCCCAAAGGGACCTGTTGCCCAGGACGCTCGACGAGGACGCGTCAATAGGTCTTGGCCAGTATATAACCCGGCCCTGGTGCCTTGGAAACACCTCTGCGTCCCAGTTGTTTAGGTATTTTATCTCTCTCTGACTCTCTCTGTCTCTGTCTGTCTCTCTGTCTGTCTGTCTGTCTCTCTCTCTCTCTCTCTCTCTCTCTCTCTCTCTCTCTCTCTCTCTCTCTCAATAACTGTCTATCAAGACCCACACAACTTAATTTTGGGGTGCCTCAGGGCTCAATACTAGGTCCGCTGCTTTTTGCAGTGTATATTAACGATCTTCCTTTATACCTCAATACTTCGTGTGATCTATTTGCGGACGACTGCACTATTTATACAAGTCAAGAGAGCCTTTGTGACTTAGAGAGCTCTTTACAAAACTAACTTGACAACCTTAGTAGATGGAGCAATGAAAATCGCATGTTAATTAACATCGACAAAACCAAATCCATGCTAATAACGACCAGACAAAAACTACAGACCCTAGCCATAACTGGGATACCGCTCGAGCTCCACGTGGACACGTTACCTATAATTAATGTAAATGAACATAAAACATTAGGTCTTTTAATTGACAGACATTTAAACTGGAGCCCTCATGTTCACGCCCTTACCAAGAGAATAGCACAAAAAGTTTACCGACTTGCTAAAATTCAACACTTTTTGGATGAAAGCACACGTAAAATATTCTATGCATCCTATATCCAATCACCTCTCGATTATTGTTCCACAGTCTGGGATAGCTGCCCTAAATCTAATATGAAACGATTGTGTTCGCTTCAAAACCGCGCTATACGTCTAGTTTCTAGCATAAAGCATGTTGAAAGTAATAAATTATACAGCCATCTAAGACTTCTACCACTTCAAAAGCGCTTCCTTTTTAACAAAGCCAAATTAGTGAATAAAATTATATCTGAAAATACCCCAGAGTATCTTCTACCGTTAATTCAATCTAATGCAATGAACAGTAAGCGCTTAAATTTATTACAGCTTCCTAAGCCTAGATTGGACTTATACAAAACTTGTTTCGCATATTCTGGTGCTCACTTGTGGAATAGCCTTCCACCAGAACTGAAAACACCAATGAATCCCTACACATTCAACCGAAAACTCTTTCAATACTTACTTCATACCGACTGTATGCCTCCATAAGTCACCTACTAGTATCATTTTTCCACTATCATTCTTCACTGTATGTGTGTGAACGAGACAGTGGGTGAGAGAGTGAGTGAGAAAGAGTGTGAGTGGAAGAATTAGTATGAGTGAGAGTGAGAGAGTATGCATGCGCGTGTGCCTGAGTGAGTGTAAAAGTGAGTGAGTGAGTGGACATATGTGTGAGAGATTTAGTTAGAGAATGAGTGAATCTGAGAGAGTGGGTGTGTTGTGTGTCTGCCTGTTTGTGTGATAGAGTGTGAAAGTTAGTGAGTGAGTGTGAGTTAGAGAGTCATCGAGTAAATGAGTGAGTAAGGGAGCGTGAGTGAGTGAGAGAGAATTTGTGGGTATGCGTGTATGTGCGCGAATGAGTGAGTGTGAGAGCGAGTGAGTATGTAAAAGAGAGAGCGTGGGTGAATAAGAGAGTGCATGAGAAAGTGTGATGTATGTGTGTGCATGTCTGGATGTGTGTATGGGTGTATTTGTGTGTACATGTGTATATCTGTGTGTGCCTCTGTGTGTATGTCTGTACGTGTGTTAAGGTGTGCGTTCATGTGTTTATATGCGTTTATATGCATGTGCGTGTATGTATGTGTGTATGGATGAGTGTGTGTGTGCTCGTGTATGTATTGTATATCTTTGTATGTTTAAGTGTGTATGCATGCAGTGTATGCGAGGGAGTGTATATTCGGGTGTTATGTGAGTACGTGTGAGTAAGTATATGGATGTGTGCAGGTGTGTGTATTGCGTGAGTATGATGTGTGTGGGTGTGTGTATGTACATGTGAGAGAGAGAGAGAGAGAGAGAGAGAGAGAGAGAGAGAGAGAGAGAGAGAGAGAGTTGAGCGCACGCATGTCATCTAACATGCTGATCCATATGTTCTGTGTATTCTCATTTTTTTTTTCATATTATCATTTTGATGCACTTGATTTTAACATGCATAAAATGAATTCATGTAAATTACTGTAAAGCAAGTGAGAGAGTTAGTGAGTGTAAGTGAGAGAGAGAGAGAGAGAGAGAGAGAGAGAGAGAGAGAGAGAGAGAGAGAGAGAGAGAGAGAGAATGAGTGTGAGAGTGTGTGTATGTAAAGAGAGAGAGAGAGAGAGAGAGAGAGAGAGAGAGAGAGAGAGAGAGAGAGAGAGAGAGAGAGAGAGAGAGTTGAGCCCACGCATGTCATGTAACATGCTATTCCATATTTTTTATGTATTCCCATCTTTAATATTACGAGGTATCGTTTAATGCCACCTGATTGTCCTGTAACATGCCATTCCATATTTTTTTTTTTATTCTCATCTTATCATTTTGTATGCCACTTGATTTTATCATGTATAATATAACATTACTGTGATGTGAGTGAGAGAGTTAGTGTGTGTGTGTGTGAGAGAGAGAGAGAGAGAGAGAGAGAGAGAGAGAGAGAGAGAACGCAAGAGAGAGAGAGAGCAAGAGAGAGAGAGAGAGAGAGAGAGAGAGAGAGAGAGAGAAAAAAGAGAGAGTTGAATTGCATCACTAATTTTTACGCTACATAATGTATATGTACAATGTTTTCTCCACTTCTTGCAATTGCGAGAACTCTCACGACAATCGTCAGTGTATCAATTGTGTGTAAAGTGTGGGAGTTTGTTCTTATTAGTTTCAGTGATCATGTGAGGCATCATGTATTTGTCTAGATGTGAGGATGTATGTATGGGTGTGTATGTGAGGGATATGTGTGTGTGTGTGTGTGGGGGATGTGTGTGTGCCTGTGTGTGTGTGTGTGTGTGTGTGTGTGTGTGAGAGAGAGAGAGAGAGAGAGAGAGAGAGAGAGAGAGAGAGAGAGAGAGAGAGAGAGAGAGAGAGAGAAATGAGTGCTCGCATGTCCTGTAACATGCCATTCCATATTTTTTGTGTATTTTCATCTTTCACATTATCATTTTGTATGTATGACACTTGATTTTATCATGTATAATATAACATTACTGTAATGTGAGTGAGAGCATGAGAGAGAGAGGGAGAGAGAGAGAGAGAGAGAGAGAGAGAGAGAGAGAGAGAGAGAGAGAGAGAGTTGAATTGCATCACTAATTTTTAAGTTACAAAATGTATATGTACAATTTTTCTCCATTTTCTTTACAATTTTGCGACAATGCTCACGACAATCATCACTGCATGTGTGTGTAAAGTGTGGGAGTTTGATCATAATAGTAGGTTGGGGGATGGGGGGATGTGTGTGTGGATGGATTCGTGATGTGTGTGGGTGGGCTCAGGATGTGTGGTTGGGTGGGTGGGGGATTTGTGTGTGGATGCGTGCGAGATGTATGGGTGTATGGGGAGATGTGTTTGTGGGTGGGGATGTGTGTTTGTCTAGGTGGTTGTGGGTGAGTGGGTGGAGGAGGATATGTTGTTGGATGATTGATGGTGGGTTATGGGATGGGGGGGGGGGGGTATATGTGTGGGTGGGGAGATGTGGGTGTGGGGATATGTGGTGGGTGGAAGATGTGTGCAGGTGGGGGTAGTTGTGGGTTTGGGGATGTGTGTGTGGGTGAGGGATGTGTATGGGTGTGGGATGTTTGGGTGGATGGGTGGGGAGTGTGTGTGGGTGAGAGATGTGTGTGGGGGATGTGTGTGGGTTGGGAGAGGGGTGCGTGATGGGTGTGGGTGATGGATTTGGAGATGTGTGTGTGGGTGGGGGATATGTCTGGCTGGGTGGGGGTGTGTGTGGTTGGATGGAAGATGTATGAGTGGGTAGTGAGGGTGATTGTAGTTGGGGGATGTGTGGATGGGTAGGAGATGTGTGGATAGATGTGTGTGTGGGATGTGTCTTTGGGATGTGTGTGGGTGTGGTGTTGCGTGGGAGGGGAGCTGGGTGTGGATAAATGATGTTTGTTTGGGTAGGTGAAGGTGTGGTTGGGTTTGCAGGTGGGTGAAGGATGTGTGTGAGGGTGGGGGATATGTGCTTAGATGGGTGGTTGGGATGTGTGAATGTGGGTGGGTAGATAGGAGATGTATGTGTTGATGAGTGGGTAAGGGATGTGTGGGTGTTAGTGGTTGAGGGATAAGTACGTGTGTCTAGGGATGTGTGAGGGGATGAATGTATGAGTTGGGGATGTGTGTGTGGGTTGTGTGTGCGTTGATGGGAGGTGTGTGTTTGTGAATGGAGAATGTGTTGGTGGGTGGGGATGTGTGTGAGGAATGTTTGTATGGGTGGGGAGATTGTGCGTGGGTGGGGATGTGTGTGTATATGGGTAGGGGTGTGTGGTTAAGGGATGTGTGGCTGGGGGAATGGGTGGATGGAGGATGTGTGGTTGGGTAGAGCATGTGTGGGTGGGTGATTGTATATGAGTAAGGGTTTGTGGTTAAGGGATGTTTGGTTGGGGATGGGTGGATAGAGGATGTGTGGGTGGGTAGAGGATATGTGGGTGGGTGAGTGTGTGCAGGTTAGGAGATGGTGGGGGATGTTTGTAGGTGTGGGCTCGGGATCTGTGAGTGGGCTGGGGGAGATGGGAGATTATGTGGGTGAGTGCGGAATTTGTGTATGGGTAGGTGCGGAATATGTGAGTTGACGGGGAGATGTGTGTGTGGCTGAGGAATGTGTGTTTGGCTGGGTGGTTGGAGGTGTGTGGGTGGAGGAGGATATTGGGTGAGTGATTGTTGGTTGGAAATGGGACGGGCAGAGGATATGTGAGTGGGTGGGGAGATGTGTGTAGGTGGGGGATGTGTGGGTTATTGAATGTATGTGTGCTTGGGGTGTGGGTGGGATGTGTGGTGGGTTAGAGGTGTGTGTGGGTGGGGAGATGTGTAGGTGTAGGGATGTGGTGGATGGGTGGAGGAATGTATTGTATGTGTGTGTGTGGTTGGGTGGGGGAGTTGGAGTGAATGTGGGATGTGTGGGTGGGTGGTGGATGTGTCTCATAACATAGTAATATGCATTGTTTATGTTTACAAAATTCATGTGACAATGTTTTTTTCCTATGCACTATTGATGAAAGAAAGATGAGTGATTGGAAGGGCCGAATGTAAGACGGGCCTGCGTGCCCAATTTGTTACCCTTTAAAAATAAAGTCTGTTCGTTCGTTCGTTCGTTCGTTCTCTCTCTCTCTCTCTCTCTCTCTCTCTCTCTCTCTCTCTCTCTCTCTCTCTCTCTCTCTCTCTCTCTCTCTCTCTTTCTCGCGTTCGATTTGTGGGTTCCAAAGGTTACTGTCCTCCCACGGTTAATACTGTTCGACAGAGACCAACGCTATTGTCACCCCCCCCACCCCCACCCCACCCCACATTTAATGCTGCCCGATAGAAACCAAGGTCACTGTCCTCCCGCGGTTAATACTGTCCGACAAAGACAAATGTTACTGCCCCCACCACGTTAATGCTGTCCCACAAAGACAAATGTTACTGCCCCGACCACGTTAATGCTGTCCCACAAAGACAAATGTTACTGCCCCGACCACGTTAATGCTGTCCCACAAAGACAAATGTTACTGCCCCGACCACGTTAATGCTGTCCCACAAAGACAAATGTTATTGCCCCGACCACGTTAATACTGTCCCACAAAGACAAATGTTACAGCCCCGACCACGATAATGCTGTCCCACAAAGACAAATGTTACTGCCCCGACCACGTTAATACTGTCCCACAAAGACACATGTTACTGCCCCGACCACGTTAATGCTGTCCCACAAAGACAAATGTTACTGCCCCGACCACGTTAATGCTGTCCCACAAAGACAAATGTTACTGCCCCGACCACGTTAATGCTGTCCCACAAAGACAAATGTTACTACCCCGACCACGTTAATGCTGTCCCACAAAGACAAATGTTACTGCCCCGACCACGTTAATGCTGTCCCACAAAGACAAATATTACTGCCCCGACCACGTTAATGCTGTCCGACAAAGACAAATGTTACTGCCCCGTCCACGTTAATGCTGTCCCACAAAGACAAATGTTACTGCCACGACCACGTTAATGCCGTCCGACAAAGACACATGTTACTGCCCCGACCACGTTAATGCTGTCCCACAAAGACAAATGTTACTGCCACGACCACGTTAATGCTGTCCCACAAAGACGCATGTTACTGCCCCGACCACGTTAATGCTGTCCCACAAAGACAAATGTTACTGCCCCGACCACGTTAATACTGTCCCACAAAGACAAATGTTACTGCCCCGACCACGTTAATGCTGTCCCACAAAGACAAATGTTACTGCCCCGACCACGTTAATGCTGTCCCACAAAGACAAATGTTATTGCCCCGACCACGTTAATACTGTCCCACAAAGACAAATGTTACTGCCCCGACCACGTTAATACTGTCCCACAAAGACACATGTTACTGCCCCGACCACGTTAATGCTGTCCCACAAAGACAAATGTTACTGCCCCGACCACGTTAATGCTGTCCCACAAAGACAAATGTTACTGTCCCGACCACGTTAATGCTGTCCCACAAAGACAAATGTTACTACCCCGACCACGTTAATGCTGTCCCACAAAGACAAATGTTACTGCCCCGACCACGTTAATGCTGTCCCACAAAGACAAATATTACTGCCCCGACCACGTTAATGCTGTCCGACAAAGACAAATGTTACTGCCCCGTCCACGTTAATGCTGTCCCACAAAGACAAATGTTACTGCCACGACCACGTTAATGCCGTCCGACAAAGACACATGTTACTGCCCCGACCACGTTAATGCTGTCCCACAAAGACAAATGTTACTGCCCCGACCACGTTAATGCTGTCCCACAAAGACAAATGTTACTGCCCCGACCACGTTAATACTGTCCCACAAAGACAAATGTTACTGCCCCGACCACGTTAATACTGTCCCACAAAGACACATGTTACAGCCCCGACCACGTTAATACTGTCCCACAAAGACAAATGTTACTGCCACGACCACGTTAATGCTGTCCCACAAAGACACATGTTACTGCCCCGACCACGTTAATACTGTCCCACAAAGACAAATGTTACTGCCACGACCACGTTAATGCTGTCCGACAAAGACACATGTTACTGCCCCGACCACGTTAATACTGTCCCACAAAGACAAATGTTACTGCCACGACCACGTTAATGCTGTCCCACAAAGACAAATGTTACTGCCCCGACCACGTTAATACTGTCCCACAAAGACAAATGTTACTGCCCCGACCACGTTAATACTGTCCCACAAAGACACATGTTACAGCCCCGACCACGTTAATACTGTCCCACAAAGACAAATGTTACTGCCACGACCACGTTAATGCTGTCCCACAAAGACACATGTTACTGCCCCGACCACGTTAATACTGTCCCACAAAGACAAATGTTACTGCCACGACCACGTTAATGCTGTCCGACAAAGACACATGTTACTGCCCCGACCACGTTAATACTGTCCCACAAAGACAAATGTTACTGCCACGACCACGTTAATGCTGTCCCACAAAGACACATGTTACTGCCCCGACCACGTTAATGCTGTCTCACAAAGACAAATGTTACTGCCACGACCACGTTAATGCTGTCCGACAAAGACACATGTTACTGCCCTGACCACGGTTAATGCTGTCCGACAGATCAAGTTGCTGTCCTCCCACGGTTAATACTGTCCCACAAAGACACATGTTACTGCCCCGACCACGTTAATACTGTCCCACAAAGACAAATGTTACTGCCACGACCACGTTAATGCTGTCCCACAAAGACACATGTTACTGCCCCGACCACGTTAATGCTGTCTCACTAAGACAAATGTTACTGCCACGACCACGTTAATACTGTCCCACAAAGACACATGTTACTGCCCTGACCACGGTTAATGCTGTCCGACAGAGATCAAGGTTGCTGTCCTCCCACCATTAATTATGTCCGACAAAGACAAATGTTACTGCTCCGACCACGGATAATGTTGCCTGAATGAATACCTGCATATATCGGTGATTCACTGGAGAGAGTGTCTTAGAGATAAAGGCGTCTACCTTCAACTCGAACAGTGCCTATTCGAATCCGGTTGAGGTGGACATGCTTTTCAGAAACGGCTGATGGTATTATACTACTCCTGATCCCCTTGTCAACACAACCATTGTAATAGTGGAACAAACTGAGAACAAATTCAACTTCGTTCTACATAACTGTCCTGGTTTGCTTTCCTTTCTCAAAACAACCCATAAAACACAACTCATTTGTGTGTATAAGATTAACACTCCTTCATATTTCTGTCACACGAAATAAATAAACCTTTCTCAAAATTTTGAAAAATAGAATATCTCAAATTTCACAAATACAGTCCAATTTTAATTAGTTTCTGTTATCTGTTTCCAGTTTAGACTTTCTAATTTTGGTACGGAAGTGATGTCATTGGTTTATATTTCAACTCGTCGAGGGGTCTTAGGAAGCAAGACACGATTGCCCTTATACCTGTCTGTGCTGTCTGTAAACGAGGTTATTACTTTCAGCTACAAAGTAACATTCAAAACAAAAACTTGGTGAATTTAAAAACAGAAGCCAGAAATAATATTTTGTAAAACATTATTCATTTGTTCACTTCCTATGATACATAGTATGGACATGAAGAGATGCAGCGAAATATGCCAGGCAATAAACTGTGCAACATCTTGTTTGGGGCTTCTGTGTTTAAATGCATTGCAACATTTATATTGTTAAGAAGGTGTAACGTTGACACGAAGGTTTCTGCCTCTTTAACGTCTTGTCATCTTTGACTTCTAATCTGAAACTCTGTTCTGACGTTGAAAATATGAGACCTAAATACCGGCCATTTTAACATTTGGCTGTGAAAACTGAGCAGTTAGGAAACAGGTATGACACTCTCTATCCCCCCCCCCTACCCCCTTTTACACCCACAGCCCACCCTACCGACGCCTCACAGATGCGGATTTACAGAATAATTTCAAAACAATGTTTTCCTGTAGTGAATTTGAATAACGAAGACACAAACAATAGATTGCCCGATTTATTGCCTGGCATATTTCGTTACATCTCGTCAGGTACATACTGCAGAAATCACACAACATAAACTAAAGTAACTAGATAAATGCTTCAAGCTAAAATATACACATATTCACATGGTAGTTTCAGTTGTCTATCATGGTCTACGACAATCTACGACAGTTGGTTTCTTGTGTGGTTTGTTGATGATTTGGTTGACTGGCAAGTAGATTCGACAGTTAGTTGGAGGACTTGATTGTTCGCTAGTTGGTTGATTAGTTGGCTGATTGGATGGATCGCTGGTAAGTTGGCCGGCTGGTTGTTCGTTTGATTGGCTGGTTGACTGGCAGATAGGTAGGTATGTTGACTGGCCAGCTGGATGTTTGCTTTATTATTATTATTATATTATTATTATTATTTTGTGTGTGTGTGTGGGGGGGGGGGGGGGGAAGGGGGTCTTTGACTGGTTGGTTTGTCCGTTGATTGTTTGGTTGCTTGGCTGGCTGAATGGTTGATTGGTTGGCTGGTTGGCTGGCTGGATGGTTGATTAGTTGACTGGTTGGTTAATTGGCTGGTTTGTGAAAGACGCAGCGGCCCGTTGGGTAAAGTAAACGACAATACCAACAAATGGATGAGCATAGAAGAAAGGATTCACCTAAAATGAGGGATGGTTAACCCATCCTCTACTCACCTTTCTTTGGTATGTTCACAATATTGCAGCTCACTTCTGAGCTGTAGCTGACTTTACCTTCGATTGACCTGTTTCTGTTTCTTACATGTCTAATGTTTATGTCTTTCTCACTTCTTTAGCACATAGCTCATTGTCCTTTTATGTGTTACTTTCTCACTAACTATACTTTCCTTCTTTCTTCCTATTTTAATTATCTCTGTATTTCAGCCCAAGCTTTGAGCTATGGAGAGACAAAATCACAAATACTGAAGTATTGGATAGATCAGGTTGTGTGGCGGTTAGTTCCGTGTTCAGTCTTCGTAGACTTAGATGGATAGGACATGTTAGGAGGATGGACGATGGTAGAATACCAAAGGATATCTTGTTTGGTGAATTACAGACGGGTAAGAGATCTCAGGGTCGGTCTCTACTACGATACAAAGATGTGTGTTAGCGGTAAATGATTGATACAGGCATTAATAATGCTCATTGGGAGCAAGTCGCCGCGAACGTGTTGCACGGAGGGCAAATATCAGAATCGGAATAAAGACAAAGGAGAAAATTATTGCAGATAGGTCACACACGGAGCGCGTGAGATGTAAGATGGTACATGATGGTGAAAATGACCATGTGGTCACGTGCATCCATTGTGGAATAACATTTACAGCGGGAATTGGTCTCATCAGACGCTATCGTCATGGGTTGTAGCTATTATGCCTTTTTGAAACACAGTGTAACAACCTATCGTCTGTCAAGGCGGAAAGGTGCCAATGATGAATGAAATGAATGTGTATAGCTTGTTTTCCGTTTGCACCTTCAACGTTTGTTTATTCTTTTGAAAATAAATGTGTATTTCTGTTTTCTCTGCACCGCTGTCTATCGTTGTTTGTAAATCTGTTATTTATTCATGTGTCTGATTCAATTATACATATATACATGCGCTGACATTTATATTTAATTATTTTTTTCTAACAATTCTTTGTATGTTTTTCTCATGTTGTTAATGTAATAATGAATTCAAGTCTCCCCCACACCTCCCCATTCCTGCCTGCCTGCTTGCCTGCCTGCCTGCTTGCCTGCCTGCCTGCCTGCTTGACTGTCTGTCTGTCTGTCTTCCTTCATTCCTTCCCTCCTTCCTTTCTTTCTTTCTTTCTTTCTTTCTTTCGCTTCCCGTCCTTTCCTTGCATGCAGACCCTCTTATCCCCAGCAGATTCCAATCAATATCACAAAAGTCAGAACCCACCGAGGTGTGCCACACACACCACACCTGCCATTGATTCCATCCTACACCAGGCCCCGGACTGCTCGAGGCTACAACGAGGGCAATTATCCTGGCGTACGCATAACTTCACTCAATGTCACGTAATCCACGCATTCACAATTGGCATATGGCAAGCAGCATGAAGTGGCTTGGCGAGGGATCTTTATTTTATAGACTGTAACTCTTTCTGTCCCAGATTTGTTATATTAACTGCCTCTGCTCTGGTTATAACGTTAACATCCGTGTGTTCTAGACAGGAGTCACATAATCTCTACCTGTAATCTCTGTCAGGAAGTTATTATTGTAACACTATTGTAACTAACACACATATGTACACGTACACGCACACCCCCACACACCCACAAACCCCTCCCCCCCCCCACACACACACACACACACACACATATATATATGGAAGGCCATAGTAATGCTGAGACTCAACTTTCGGAAGAACCTAAGGAACACCACCAGCAAACAAATTTAAATAAAATATAAAAGTACGTATATTTCGTGTTGTGACTTGGGTGTGAATCCAGAACGGTTTTTCAATCTCTGATGAATGATGGAAACTGAGACATTTGATTGAACTGAAGTGCTACATGCACGTTCTTAGAATCAAGAATATCGACATTAAATAAGATTTGAATATCGAAGAAAACTGGTTCACAAACAGTATTGTGAGGTGGTAAATATAATAAATTAGAATAAGGACAAGTTTCGCTAGGGGTATTCAGTATGAATGGGGTTTAAATCCCAAACACGCCCTCTATAGGAAATAATATATTGGCTCGTAAAACCCCCAAGCATTGAACAAGGCAGAAAAGGGTGCAAGTTCAACACTAACATAGAAGAAATGTTTCCCATAGAAGGCTGGGAGATCCGGGAAGTTCTACCACAGACACCCGAGTACTAATCACTCTACCCAGAAGGTGTGTCTATGTGTAAGTGCCCCGCCCCACATTTAATCTCCCACATATATATAAACAGTGACAAGTATCCACTGTCATGCACATCCACAGTATTATACAACAGAGGGACAACAACCAATGTTAGACGCAACAACTGGATTACATGACAGAGGAAAACAGCCATTGTTAGACAAAAACAGTACAATAACTCACTGTATCACATAACAGTAACAATAACTGGACTATAAACAATTTTGGAACAACAGGTTAACAATGAAGTAACTGCAAGGCTTGGTTAAACCAAACAAACAAACAATTGTATTGTGGAACACATTTTGGTTCTGGACAAACCATGTTGGTTACAATATGGTCACATGCATGAAAAAAATTATCATATTTCAGGCAATGCACACAAAGTATACAGCCATAACAGAAGTCCCCAAAAATCCCCAAAAAAGGTTCACATAAAATACCTGTGTCAAACACAAAACAAAGTAAATAATCCATACAAAGAACTAGATAAAGAAAATCTATCTAATCTGTCTCTAGAAATATCCTAGGGGTCTGATGATGACTCCCTCTCCTTCAATATCCACTAGAAAAGTCTGGCCATAATCACACTCTCTATAATCCAAGGACAACAGCTGCTTTGCATATATCCACTATTTAGAAAATTGGGGATTGCACACACACGGAGCTTTCACCTCTGGATCATATATCCATCGCGAAAACATGTAGGAGTAATCCATATGAATCCATTGTGGATATACTGTAATCTCTCAAGTCACAGCTGCTAAGTAACTAGACGAGGAGCATTCCAGATGTGATATAACCGACAGATATGAGTCGGAAACGTTCTGGCGTGGCGTGACACACAGGAGTGCATGTGATTGATTCGATCAGGATCAGGCACAAACACTTTCAGTATATCTTTGGATGAGGAGTGACATCACATAATCCATTAGCATTTCCTGACAGAACTAACTTGAATTGGGCCTGAATATTTCAGCCCTTTTCTTGGTTAAGATGTAGGTTATTCTTTCTTCAGCTGAATATACGACTTGATTGACCGGGAGTTGGTATAGTGCTTGATTGTCCATGTCTGGGATATGATGGATGAGAAGATTCAAAGGAAGCTGGGAGTTCACAAAATCAGTTGGTAAATCCATTCTGGTAAATGATGGTGAATTCCAGACTATTCATGAGCCTCTGGAATATGACAGTTGAACGTGGAATCAGGCGGTGACTTTTAGAAGAGGTTATACGCTGAAAACCATCTAGGCCAGGCATGCCTCATGTCTTTGCAGACATTGAAAAGATTAACACCATCTGTAAGTTCCCAGAGGTAGGGAATCCACTTCAGCATATTAAAAATCCATTAATTATCCAGGCATTGACGTTCAGGGTGTGTAGCAGTAACCCGCACTCTTTGAAGAATATTAGAGGAGGCTGATATCCCAGTTTCCTGTCTCTAAATCCAAACAAGTTGACCATAACTTCAGTTCCAAGCATGGTGACTAGTGCCAATACTCCACCGCCATCTCTAGCGCCTAAAACGCAGAGAATAAGTGGGCTTTAAATTAATTAACCCATTAACAATGGGTCACCCGCTAACGTTGGAGAAACCTGGCGATTGACCAGACCGCTTTGTCTACCAAGCCTTTGTCTAGATTAAGCCCGTGTTTCCGGGGCGCGGCCAATCAATTGCCTTAAAACGAAACGAAATTTTGTTTCGTTAATTCTCCCGTCCTAAGCTTTAATAGCGCGTGAAGCTGTCTGCTGGAAAAGACTGAGGGATGACGACATACATGTCACAAGTATCTGCTTCTAGAAAACTAAAATACCTTGACTACATAAACAAATTACGGTGCTGTAAAAAGAACATAGTTGAAATATGAATAAAAATTAGTGGACAAAACAGTGGAAATATAAACACTATAACATAACACGAAGTAATCAGTATCACAGGCTGTCATTCTGAGATAAGTAGCACATTTTTTACAATGTTGTGTAAATGTTTGTTTTCATCTTTCCATTCATCTCATTCGGTTGTTATAGCTAATGTAGTTACTGTAGTGTCTTCCCCGCGTTCAAATGTTTTGTTTTGTGTTTTTATTTCCTGATGAAGGCTAGTCGCCGCAAAGTCCTATGTCTTCCGTAATTGCGTTCTGTAAAGTTGCATTAACTTGTGTTATTTTACATTTATTGTAACAAGAACAGCAATGGAAGGTATAGTTTCCAGACGAAGAGACAGGGATAGACTAACTCGGCGGGTGGCACCGGACATGAGAGACACCGTGGGCACGAAAACACATAACGCGACGGACCTGGCCAAGGACTGAGAGAATTTTCAAGCGGCTGTGATGAGGGCGACGTTCTGCACAAAACCTGCTATTTCTGTCTCCCTTGACCAGCCTGTCATCCAGGTTTCTGTCTCCCTTGGCCAGCCTCTCATCTACGTTTCTGTCTCCCTTGACCAGCCTGTCATCCAGGTTTCTGTCTCCCTTGACTAGCCTGTCATCCAGGTTTCTGTCTCATTTGACCAGCCTGTCATCCAGGTTTCTGTCTCCCTTGACCAGCCTGTCATCTAGGTTTCAGTCTCCCTTGACCAGCCTGTCATCCAGGTTTCTGTCTCCCTTGACCAGCCTGTCATCCCGGTTTCTGTCTCCTTTGACCAGCCTGTCATCCAGGTTTCTGTCTCCCTTGACCAGCCCGTCATCCAGGTTTCTGTCTCCCTTGGCCAGCCTGTCATCCACGTTTCTGTCTCCCTTGACCAGCCTGTCATCCAGGTTTCTGTCTCCCTTGACCAGCCTGTCATCCAGGTTTCTGTCTCCCTTGACCAGCCTGTCATCCAGGTTTCTGTCTCCCTTGACCAGCCTGTCATCCAGGTTTCTGTCTCCCTTGACCAGCCTGTCATCCAGGTTTCTGTCTCCCTTGACAAGCCTGTCATCCAGGTTTCTGTCTCCCTTGACCAGCCTGTCATCCAGGTTTCTGTCTCCCTTGACCAGCCTGTCATCCAGGTTTCTGTCTCCCTTGACCAGCCTGTCATCCAGGTTTCTGTCTCCCTTGACTAGCCTGTCATCCAGGTTTCTGTCTCATTTGATCAGCCTGTCATCCAGGTTTCTGTCTCCCTTGACCAGCCTGTCATCTAGGTTTCAGTCTCCCTTGACCAGCCTGTCATCCAGGTTTCTGTCTCCCTTGACCAGCCTGTCATCCCGGTTTCTGTCTCCTTTGACCAGCCTGTCATCCAGGTTTCTGTCTCCCTTGACCAGCCCGTCATCCAGGTTTCTGTCTCCCTTGACCAGCCTGTCATCCAGGTTTCTGTCTCCCTTGACCAGCCTGTCATCCAGGTTTCTGTCTCCCTTGACCAGCCTGTCATCCAGGTTTCTGTCTCCCTTGACCAGCCTGTCATCCAGGTTTCTGTCTCCCTTGACCAGCCTGTCATCCAGGTTTCTGTCTCCCTTGACCAGCCTGTCATCCAGGTTTCTGTCTCCCTTGACCAGCCTGTCATCCAGGTTTCTGTCTCCCTTGACCAGCCTGTCATCCAGGTTTCTGTCTCCCTTGACCAGCCTGTCATCCGGGTTTCTGTCTCCCTTGACCAGCCTGTCATCCGGGTTTCTGTCTCCCTTGACAAGCCTGTCATCCAGGTTTCTGTCTCCCTTGACAAGCCTGTCATCCAGGTTTCTGTCTCCCTTGACCAGCCTGTCATCCAGGTTTCTGTCACCCTTGACCAGCCTGTCATCCAGGTTTCTGTCTCCCTTGACCAGCCTGTCATCCAGGTTTCTGTCTCCCTTGACCAGCCTGTCATCCAGGTTTCTGTCTCCTTGACCAGCCTGTCATCCAGGTTTCTGTCTCCCTTGACCAGCCTGTCATCCAGGTTTCTGTCTCCCTTGACCAGCCTGTCATCCAGGTTTCGTCTCCTTGACCAGCCTGTCATCCAGGTTTCTGTCTCCCTTGACCAGCCTGTCATCCAGGTTTCTGTCTCCCTTGACCAGCCTGTCATCCAGGTTTCTGTCTGCCTTGACCAGCCTGTCATCCAGGTTTCTGTCTCCCTTGACCAGCCTGTCATCCAGGTTTCTGTCTGCCTTGACCAGCCTGTCATCCAGGTTTCTGTCTGCCTTGACCAGCCTGTCATCCAGGTTTCTGTCTCCCTTGACCAGCCTGTCATCCAGGTTTCTGTCTGCCTTGACCAGCCTGTCATCCAGGTTTCTGTCTCCCTTGGCCAGCCTGTCATCCAGGTTTCTGTCTTCCTTGACCAGCCTGTCATCCAGGTTTCTGTCTCCCTTGACCAGCCTGTCATCCAGGTTTCTGTCTCCCTTGACTAGCCTGTCATCCAGGTTTCTGTCTCCCTTGACCAGCCTGTCATCCAGATTTCTGTCTCCCTTGACCAGCCTGTCATCCAGGTTTCTGTCTCCCTTGATTAGCCTCTCATCCAGGTTTCTGTCTCCCTTGACCAGCCTGTCATCCAGGTTTCTGTCTCCCTTGACCAGCCTGTCATCCAGGTTTCTGTCTCCCTTGACCAGCCTGTCATCCAGGTTTCTGTCTCCCTTGACCAGCCTGTCATTCAGGTTTCTGTCTCCCTTGACCAGCCTGTCATCCAGGTTTCTGTCTCCCTTGACCAGCCTGTCATCCAGGTTTCTGTCTCCCTTGACCAGCCTGTCATCCAGGTTTCTGTCTCCCTTGACCAGCCTGTCATCCAGGTTTCTGTGTCCGTAGCAGTCAACCCCAGCATTATTTGACTGTTAGTGATTCCTTGTCAATTCTACGTTCAGTAGCTTGCCATTGCTTTCTGAACGACTGGCACTCATACTATTGTATGGAAATCTGCGTATGGTCTGCTGCCAAATCGCCCGCAGCTGTGCTTTGAACGTGGTATGCGGGATTACGAATGTTCGTAACCCCTTCACCACAGAGATGGTTTTGTCTTCGTACATCCTTAAATATTCTGCAGTGAACATCAATTTTTCTTCACAATGTTTCTTCTTTCTTGGTGTTGATCATACGTGTTCATTGACCCAAGTATACAGGGCAGTCTTATGTTACATGGTCAACAGCAATGGTGTCTGTGCCACATTGGCATTGAGCGAAGCTGTAGTGCACTATCTAGCATGCTCGCTTGCCGGCTGGGTAGTCGCGTGTTCAAATCCCAATGAGATTCTCTTCTCTTCTCCCCACCCATTGATCTGGACTCCCTATCGACCCAGACTAAAAATAGGCACCAGGAATTGTCTTCGGGACTTAACGCGGCCACGTGATATTCACATCACCCGTGGAATGTCGATTGGTCTATACAAATATATATGTTTTATTTTACTTTACAGAATCGAATGTTACGTGCTGATACGGTAGTGAGTGTGGGGATGGTAATACAGTAGTATTTGTGGGGATGGTAATACAGTAGTGTTTGTGGGAATGGTAATACAGTAGTGATTGTGGGAATAGTAATACAGTAGTGTTTGTGGGAATGGTAATACAGTAGTGAGTGTGGGGATGGTAATACAGTAGTGTTTGTGGGGGTGGTAATACAGTAGTGACTGTGGGAATAGTAATACAGTAGTGTTTGTGGGAATGGTAATACAGTAGTGAGTGTGGGGATGGTAATACAGTAGTGTTTGTGGGAATGGTAATACAGTAGTGAGTGTGGGGATGGTAATACAGTAGTGTTTGTGGGGGTGGTAATACAGTAGTGACTGTGGGAATAGTAATACAGTAGTGTGTATGGGAATGGTAATACAGTAGTGTTTGTGGGAATGGTAATACAGTAGTGTTTGTGGGAATGGTAATACAGTAGTGTTTGTGGGGGTGGTAATACCGTAGTTTTTGTGGGAATGGTAATACAGTAGTATTTGTGGGAATGGTAATACAGTAGTGATTGTGGGAATGGTAATACAGTAGTGTTTGTGGGAATGGTAATACAGTAGTGATTGTGGGAATAGTAATACAGTAGTATTTGTGGGAATGGTAATACAGTAGTGATTGTGGGAATGGTAATACAGTAGTGTTTGTGGGAATGGTAATACAGTAGTGTTTGTGGGAATGGTAATACAGTAATGTTTGTGGGAATGGTAATACCGTATTATTTGTGGGGATGGTAATACAGTAGTGTTTGTGGGAATGGTAATACAGTAGTGTTTGTGGGAGTTGTAATACAATAGTGTTTGTGGGAATGATAATACAGTAGTGAGTGTTGGGATGGTAATACAGTAGTGAGTGTGGGAATAGTAATACAGTAGTTAGTTTGGGGATGGTAATACAGTAGTGTTTGTGGGGATGGTAATACAGTAGTATTTGTGGGGATGGTAATACAGTAGGATTTGTGGGGATGGTAATACAGTAGTGTTTGTGGGGATGGTAATACAGTAGGTAGTGTTGGTATGGTAATACAGTAGTATTTGTGGGGATGGTAATACAGTAGTGTTTGTGGGGGTGGTAATACAGTAGTGAGTGTGGCGATGGTAATACAGTAGTGTTTGTGGGGAAGGTAATACTGTATTATTTGTGGGGATGGTAATACAGTAGTGAGTGTGGGGATGGTAATACAGTAGTGTTTGTGGGAATGGTAATACACTATTATTTGTGGGGATGGTAATACAGTAGTATTTGTGGGGATGGTAATACAGTAGTATTTATGGGGATGGTAATACAGTAGTGAGTGTGGGAATAGTAATACAGTAGTGTTTGTGGGAATGGTAATACAGTATTATTTGTGGGGATGGTAATACAGTAGTATTCGTGGGGATGGTAATACAGTAGTATTTATGGGGATGGTAATACAGTAGTGAGTGTGGGGATGGTAATACAGTAGTATTTGTGGGGATGGTAATACAGTAATATTTGTGGGGATGGTAATACAGTAGTATTTGTGGGGATGGTAATACAGTAGTATTTATGGGGATGGTAATACAGTAGTATTTGTGGGGATGGTAATACAGTAGTGTTTGTGGGGATGGTAATACATTACTATGTGTGGGGGTGGTAATACAGTAGTGAGTGTTAGGATGGTAATACAGTAGTATTTGTGGGAATAGTAATACCGTATTATTTGTGGGGATGGTAATACAGTAGTGATTGTCGTGTGGTAATAAAATAAGGATATTGAAGTATTTATAGATTATTATTGTGAATGTTTAGTCGCGGTAGCCCCGTGTTCATTACAGAATTGTGTCTCTTGATCAGCACCATTCTTAGCTCGATAAGTTGGTTGCATATCCTTTACAGGACGCCGTGGTCAAACCCAGCATTTTTTGTCGTTGGCTATTTGTGATCTGTTGGCAAGTTTACGTTCAGTAGTTTGCCATTGTGTTTTGAACGACCGACATCCATACCATTTTATAAAATCTCAACTCAAGGTGACCTGCTGCCAAATCGCCCGCAGCTGTGTTTCGAACGCGGTATGCGGGATTAGGAACTGCTCCGTAACCTCTTCGACACGGAGCATACCTGGATAAAGCTTCGGAAAATGAGACTTGGAACAGGTGATGGGTTGTTAGTCACACAGCATTTCTAATGAGTTGTTATACATTATTTATTGTAACCAAGTAAAAGAATTCAGATGACAAAATTGTGTTGCGTAATTATAGATCAGAATGAATGAGTTAGTCATTTATTAATGTTAATAGTCTTAGTTAGACTGATTGATTGATTGATTTAGGAACCGACATCACAGCATTCGGGGCATTCCCATAAGCGCTCTGTCCCCATCCTCAGAAGCCAGCGAAGAGTTCCAACCCCAATAGTACCAGTAGCAATCTGATTATATGTGCGTCTCGCCTTTCCTCTAAGCGTCGAGCATCGTCTAAATCTCCTCGTCACTCCACGCTGTCGCATTCTTGCCAGACCATGGTGACCCATTTGGTCCTCCGAGGTGTACACGTGCTCCCACAAGGCCGCAACCACGTCTGCCTTATCGTGCATCAATACTCCACCAAGTTTTGCAGAGCCAGCCAATCTGTCTGCCTGTTCATTCCCCAACCCACCAGCATGCCCCGGAGAAAATATCCAAACGATGCTTGCTACCCGTGACTTACTTTATCTTAGTTAGATATGACTAACATCAAACCCGAAACCCCACATTGTGCCAACGACTTCGGGCAGAGGAGCGCAACTGGGCGGGTACAAGCCTTATCCCTGTAACACGTTGCTAACGTGATCTCCAGTTTCTGTTGCTATTATATCCTTGGATATAGGTTTATATTCTGTCTATCTATAATAATTGCCACCTGGCTGCAGATCTCGGACGATAGACTTCAACTCCGATCATTATCTACCAAAGACACCCAAAGTAACTATTAAAGAACCAAACAACTTTGAGAAAAAAGAAACTTTTAACAAAAACTCAGTCTCTCTCCAAAAAAAAGGTGGTGGTACCAGGCTGAGAATGGTCCTGTTGGCTGGTTCATCGTCCAGCCACTTGAGGCTTGGTAGTGGGCTGTCTGGGAGATGGCAAAGATGCAGGTTTGAGGAAGAAGATCATCTGATACTGTAGGACTCCTCCCAGACTCACTAGACTGGCGTCCTGGGTATTCCGTCTCTTGTCGGACTCTTGACCTTCTTCCCCAGTCTGGACACTGGCCCTCAGCTTCGGGTTGCTTTAACTTCTTCAGGGTTGCTTTGATGGACTGTCCAGTCTTGGGTCCCTGGCTTACTAGAGGTGGGTCGTCTCCTCTTCGGTATACAACAATAAACGGGGGTGGGGGGGTCCTGGAATAAGAACAGCTCAGATGTATCAATCCATATAAACCTAGTTAGTTAGTTAGTTAGTCGTGGTTCCAACTTCACGGCAACGGGTTGTCCCCATATTGCTCCGTTCCTGTGCCAGTGAATATCACACAAAATGCTCCTCACTGCCAAAAGTGAACAATGGAACAGACAGGAGTATCGGCAAGCCAACAGTCCGCACAGGTACACTGTATATAAACCTTTACTATTGCATCTTAACTACCGTGTACATTGACTGACTCACTTTGGGTCTGTCAGTTCCAACAGGATCAGACCAATATGTTTGGTCTGGCCAATTCCAATTCCAGTTGTCAAAACAATAATTCCAAATTCGGTCTTGTCTAACCTGCCTCATCAGCTTTAGTTATTGTTGAGATCCGTGGTCTTTGTGGGTATTTTTACCCTGTTTCTTGTCTTGTGCGCTCTTACGAGTAAGTCCATTCTCCGACTGGTTATGTAAGCGTTTGTGTCTGTGACGTCAGCTGTCCTTTGTTCCCGTCTCCTGGTGGTTTCTTTTATTGGTGAAGGCCCCTGGCTCGTCTGGCTTGATTGGTTGCTGTCCTTATAAGGACTCTTTGATGGTTGGTTAGCATTCTGAGTTTGTGTCACCTTCTCGTGGTTGCTGTGGTATTCTTCCTTCATTTGTTTCCAGATGAGTTGCTTTTCCGTATGAAATGTATCCTTTCATGTGCGGGGGTCATTTTCGTATTGTTTGCATCCTAGTCTAGCTTGCCTTTCCCTTTCTTCGAAATCAGCTGTATATATTTCTCTCCTCTTGCATAGAGCTAAGAGGGGACTGTCTTCCTCGTCTGTGCTCCCGTTATCTTCAGGCTCCTCTAGGTCATGTTCATCTATCTGGCAGGATACTGATTTCACCTCGGGCTGCTTAGGTATCATGGCTGGACTACTGGCTTCTGCTTGCTGTTTCTGATTGGTCTGTGGCTTGGCTCCATCATGCTGCTTTTTGCCTCCTTTTTTGTGCATTGTCTTCATCAGTTTTTCGATGTTTTTTTGTTGTGTTTCATCTTGCTTCATCTCATCTGTTGGTTAGCATTGGTGCTGCGTCCTTTCGGCGCTCAGTAGTTCTCTTTCGGTCTTGATCATTTGTAGGATTTCCTCGTTTTCCTTCTTCATCTTAGCCAAGCGTTCCTTCTCTTGTTTGATGTTGTGCTGGATCTCTTTCATGTCGCCCAGCAGTTTCTCATTATCGTTGGTTGGTGCTGGCGTCAGTATTGCCTTGACTTGCTTCTTCAGCTCGTCTATCTGGTTCTGCAGTTGATCTCTTTCAGCTTGGGATATACACGTGGCCGTCTCGCACCTCCGCATTGCTTCTTTGTATGGCGTCTTGTGTTAATGGCGAGCTTTAAGACGTCTCTGTGTCTTTGGAGGTACGGACAGCCCAAGTATCTTGCTCCATGCTTGCCCAGGCAGTTGGCGCACTTTCTTTTGCTGTTGAGTGCTCGGAAGTCCGTGTCCAGCTTGGCCAGCGGACACTCCTTAAAGGCGTGGTGATCGGCGCAGTACCGGCATATTTCCGTTTTACTGCGACATGCTGCTCTGCTGTGGCCGGCCCTCTGGCATCTGGAACATTGAGTAATCCTCGGTATGAATCCTTCAGGCTGTTGAATTTTCTTGCTAATTGATACCTGGTGTGGTATCTCGCTCCCCTCAGTCGTCACCACCGCCAGCGTCGTAGGGATCTTTGAGTAAGTCAGGATCCGCTCCGCCTTCAAGATTCTGATGTTGAGATTCTCTTCTTGCAGCTGCTTAAGGATTTCTTCGTCTGACAGCTCCACTTGAATCCGCCTGACAACCCATCGGACTGTTTTTGAGTCGGTGTTTCCGGCTCTGGTGTCTTTCTCCTCTTTCTTCTCTGCTGTCTTGGATCTTGTCTGTGGTGGGCTGTCGATCTTCTCCCTCGTGGTAGCTTCAGTGGTAGCTGTAGTTTCAGGTTCCTTGATGCAGCTAGCAGGCAGGCTCTGCACGTTCGTCTTCTTGACGGTCTTGTCCACATCTTGGTTGCCACGTGTCTTTTGGTGTTCTTGCACGTGCCATTTTCCCCTGTATCAGGCTTCTTGACTTGTTCAGGTGACTTGTCTTGATAGCGACGCGATGACGACGATGGTGATGGGTTGTTAGTCTCACAACATTTCTAAGGAGTTATTATACATTATTGATGGCGACCAAGTAAAAGAATTCAAATTACAAAATTGTGTTGCGTAATTATAGATCAGAATGAATGAGTTAGTCATTTATTAGTGTTGGTAGTCTTAGTTAGATATGACTGACATCAAACCCGACACCCCACATTGTGCCAACGACTTCGGGCAGAAGAGCGCAACTGGGCGGGTACAAGCCTTATCCCTGTAACAAGTTGCTAACGTGATCTCCAGTTTCTGTTGCTATTATATCTTTGGCTATAGGTTTATATTCTGTCTATCTATAATAATTGCCACCTGGCTGCAGATCCTGGACGATAGACTTCAACTCCGATCATTATCTACGACAGACATCCAAAGAAACTATTAAAGAACTAATCGACTTTGAGAAAAAAGAAACTTTTAACAAAAACTCAGTCTCTCTCCAAAAAAAAAGGTGGTGGTACAAGGCTGAGAATGGTCCTGTTGGCTGGTTCATCGTCCAGCCACTTGAGACTTGGTAGTGGGCTGTCTGGGAGATGGCAAAGATGCAGGTTTGAGGAAGGAGATCACCTGATACTGTAGGACTCCTCCCAGACTCACTAGACTGGCGTCCTGGGTATTCCGTCTCTTGTCGGACTCTTGACCTTCTTCCCCAGTCTGGACACTGGCCCTCAGCTTCGGGTTGCTTTGACTTCTTCGGGGTTGCTTTGATAGACTGCCCAGTCTTAGCTCCCTGGCTTACTGGAGGTGGGTCGTCTCCTCTTCGGTATACAACAATAAAAGGGGGGGGGGGGGTCCTGGAATAAGAACAGCTCAGGTGCACCAATCCATATAAACCTTTACTATTGCATCTTAACTACCGTGTACATTGACTGACTCACTTTGGGTCTGTCAGTTCCACCAGGATCAGACCAATATCTTCGGTCTGGCCTCCAGAACATTTTCTCTTTTGGACTAAACAGATTGTGTCAAATGGTTTGGCCATGCAAGTAGGTTACCAGTCAACAGCATGCCACAACAAGCAATGATGTACAGACCAGATGGAAACAGAGGATGAGGCCGACCACGTAAACGTTGGACGGAGGGAATAACAGAATCCATGGGAATGTCGATATACGAAGCCCATAACCGGGCACTCTCACGAAGTTTATACTTCACCTCGACACCGCAAGGTACAAGAGGAACATGATGAGATGAGATGAGAGATGAGATTGTGTCATGGATTTCAATAATCCCAACTCACATCATCTATGAGCATTCAGCCTCAGTTCCCTGGCCTATTCTACGGAGTGGAAAGTTTAATTCAGGAGGATGGCAGAGTTCCATGCCTCCTGTGGAGACCATACGTTATTGAGGCAGTTATATACATTCTCGACCAGCACAGTCTGTCACGTCACAAAGAGTATGCAAGTATATCAGGATACCACTGGCAAACATTCTCTGCCACATCAAATGTATAAGGGTGTTCAGGCCGCTCCAATATGCATTCCCGGTAATATTGAATAGAGAGAGAAGGAGAGAAGAGAGGGGAAAGGACGGTGCTTAAGTATGGCCCTCAGTACCCACTTTCCTAGGGTACGTAGAAATGCCATGTGGGTGTCATGACAATTAAGACGGATGGTTTGGTTCCTTTGTCAGCAAAGTATGTGTGCAAAGTCAGACAACGCGGACGATCTTGTTCCGTTGACAGTAATGAGTGTGGTGTGTGTGGGTGTATCCTGGCAGCTACAATCGCATGATGTTTGTTGGAAACTAGGTATGTGTCTGTATATCGATAACTTAGCTGAGCACATCCAGTTAGGTTACAAAAGGCCTGAGTGTAGATAATAACCTCACAGTTCATCATCCACCTATCATCGACTGACAGTGTGGTTTTTTTTTCATCAACTTTGAACTCTGTCACGCCACATGATGATGCTATAAATGTCCTGGCTTCTAACTTCCCCCATTATGGGAGTCGAATGAAAGCTCCGTACTCGGGGAATTAATATTTAGGAGAAATGGCTCGGGCTATGTTTATGTGACCTCCCAAAATACACCGTACTCCGAGTGAATCTAGGTCAAGACACGGGTGGTTAAACAGGGCAAATTGTCTACTGAAACATAACCGGAAGGTTTATCTACCAGACACAATTGTAAATGGTTCCTTACCTAAAGAATAGAACTCAGAAGCCTGCAGTATTTCACTGTAGATGCTGTCCTTAGTGCAAGGCGACGTGTAGAATACAGCTAGTCGTGAACAACCCTTTAATCTCAGTGAGAGAACATAGAACGGTCTTTCTTGATCGTGTCCAGATGTTTTATTAGGCTAACTTTCGGAAGACGGAAAATATCTCCGAGACAATTTGTAATTGAAGTGAAGAGAATTCACCAAGTCAACGAATTCTCACCGGAATGCACGGAGTGGACCTATGCCTTGTCCGCGTACATTCTTACAGTTTATTTATGTGTCACGGGAACAAGTGAGCTAACTAATTTCCCTTTACAGAATTCCCGAGAGAAAATGGAACTTTTTCGGCGCGTTAAAGATCTTAATACCCCCCCCCCCCCCACACACACACACACATCACGAATATGTGGTAACGACGTAGTTAAGGTGGGGAGTATGCTGACACAACTGAGACACGCTTAAGTCTTGTTACAATCCTGGTGCGAGGAAATGCAACCCAAAGACAGAAGGGCAGAACTGGCCCTAAGCCTTGTTCGGCAGCTGGCCTTGGATGGAAGCTTTGACAGGCAGACAGTTAGAGCATTGCTTTGTTGATCCGGCAGCTTCTGCAGTTTGTCTTGTTCCATATGTATCGCTGTTACCTTTCCTCTAGAGTGAACAAGGCAGGCCGAGAGGGAGAGAGAGAGAGAGAGAGAGAGAGAGAGAGAGAGAGAGAGAGAGAGAGAGAGAGAGAGAGAGAGAGAGAGAGAGAGAGAGAGAGAGAGAGAGAGAGATCATTCTGCATGAGCAACACATGGTCTCTTCACTTTATCTCAGGCTGTGTGTTATGGAGAGGTCACGTTCTGTTATTGGGTTGTGGTTATTATGCCTTTTGTGAAGCAGAATTTTACGAACTATGGTAGACAAGATACCAGTCAGTAAGTGTTAGTGAGATGGTCGTTGAAGTTAGATGATACCATTTGTATTTCGTAATTATAGACCATGTCGTCGTAACGCAGTGCCAGCCGGTCCGGTAGTCATGTATTCGAATCCTCATCGAGACGGAGAGTTCAGCTGATCTGGGCTTCCAGGTCCACTTAGCCTTCTTCTTCTTTAGTTCGCTCTCCACTTAGCCAAAAATGGATACCAGGAAACGTCATGGGCAGTAAAAGATGCCTCCTGCGTGATATTGACAACACCATAGGGCCTACTAGGCGCTGATTGGTATACACACAATTTCCTGTCAAGATCAAGCTGTACAAGTTACTTGCGGTATATATTATGTGGGTGCCAGAGTCGCACTACAGAAACGGAAAGGAAGATCCAGGCTTTTGACTATAAATACCAAACAAGTTGCGTCCCAGGAGCCTGCCGTGGGCATGTGAAGTATTAAGTCAATCGCAATTTGATAGATATAAATGTGTTGGGGAATCAGAAGCCAGTCTTTCCCTCCCGTAGCGAACGAGGATATCTGACATCGAACTCGTGTCTGTCCGCGCTCATGTCATTGCCAATATAACGTCCTAATCGTTACGTCAACGCTCCCGCTATTTGAATACAGCTGCCTTCTGACAGCTCTGAGCACTGACACGGAGAGCACTAAAAAAATGTCTGTGTCAGTGACATCAGTAAATACACGCCCTGGCCAGTCAGTGGCGAAACATAAGAAGGGTGTCTGGCTGGGCATGTCCCACGTCATGACACCCTCTAAACGGTCATCGTCCAGGGGACAGTTGATGGTAAACGGAGATGATGGAGAAAAGAGTGAGTAGAAATGTGTCTTTCCACATTTGTGCACGTTGTTGAGTGATGGAGGACTGGTTAATGATGCTCTCATCATGACTCCTCAACGTCTGGGGCTGCAGGATGAGATGATGATGATTAGAAATGGTACCCTCACTGTGTCTGCCCCGCAGTGTTATTATTGTAATTCCTTCAATCACAAACATTTATCACGTCAAAGAGTTGCCCATTCAACGGGTAGAAACACGTTCAGGTAACAACTGTCTGCGGCAGAAAGAGTTAATGATTGTTTCCTTTGCCCGTGTCAGTTAAACGTGGATGGCTAGAGGCCGCTCACAGGCCAGAAAAATGCCAGGCTCAGCACATTCCTCTAATCGACCCGGTACAGACAATGTCTGCTTCAGAAGTCAGTATTTTGTTATTGATTCGGCCATGCTCGCTTGACAAGTAAGGCTGGGTTAGAGTGACCATATAGTCGCCAGCGCATACCCATAAAATTATGGACCGAAGCACTCACAACTATAGACACACTCAAACCTGCATGAACACACCAATACACACGGATATGTACACATATACATTTACTCACAAACACATTTATATTAACACAATATACAAACGCTTTCACGTGCATAAATACAACAACACACTTAAGTATACACATGCACTCAGACGTTTATAGAATGACGCCAACGCATAGGACAGATAATCGAGGAGCGTATATATGTACACAGTCACATACATTTCCATTCTCTCTCTCTCTCTCTCTCTCTCTCTCTCTCTCTCTCTCTCTCTCTCTCTCTCTCTCTCTCTCTCTCTCTCTCTCTCTCTTGTCGACAGACGTGGGCGACAGTACTTCTTCACATCTTACGTCTCCTGCAGCATGTATCAGTTCGCGATTTGACACCTGTCCGTGCAATGACACAAGGCTGCCTAGACTCTTCATTAGCTGTCTTCCTGTATCTCGCTTTCCACATATCTTTCCAGCTGCCACAATATTTCGCAGTTTTCTTCTTGCGATGTGACCAAGACATGGCTCGTTTTGGTGTTTGTGACAAATTGTTTTGAGTATTAGCGGCTTTCAAAATATTTACATATTTTGATTGTTTAAGGAATTTTCAGTATTTTTTGTTGTTGTTAAACCACATAGGTGATTCCTTGGGTGTTTACTAATTGTCCATAACTCACAGTCATGTGTTACAATTGATTCAATGTAACATGCAACAGTTCTTTTTCTAGCCTACTAATGTAACATGCAACAGTTCTTTTTCTAGCCTACTAATGTAACATGCAACATTTCTTTTTCTAGCCTACTAATGTATCATTCAACAGTTCTTTTTCTAGCCTACTCAGAACGGGATGTAATGGATAGGATTTTCATTTCTTTTAGATGCAGTTCTTGTTTGTCCTATTCTATTCTTTATCTCTGTGATGCATCTTCTATGTGATATGATTCCTGGGCCTAGATATTTGAATTTATGTACTTAATCCTAATTAATATATTTGATTTGTATTGTACATTGGGGCATGGTGAATTTATGTCTTATTACTATTAATTAAGTCTGCTCATTATTCAAACTGAGGCCCATTTGTTCACTTTCTACGACCTGTGTATACCATGCTCTATAATTTCTTTGACTTGCTGCTATCAAGAGGGTGTCATCAGCATAACCATAGATATTTACATTATGACCCTCAGCCACCGCCCCTGACATATTTACTCTATATCTCATTATACAGCTGTCTTCACCATACATACGTTTCTGTCTGCTAAACTCAGTCAGATGGGACTGCTTCCCTGAGGGAATATACACAGCTGTCCAGATATACTTACAGTTGATGCTGTCTGGGTAATTGTCACTGCAGATGTCATTGATGATTTGTGAACATATGTGAACTCTTGAAAGATATTAGATGTGTCCAGTCGTTGGTTCAGAACTGTCCACTTTTATTGAAGTTAAATGATTAGTTATATCCTCCAGCTGTATTGTTAGACTTAGGGTAGCGGGGTAGGGGTACCCCCTATCAAAGGAGAAGTAAGGTGCCTCCTTCCCTCCGCTAGCCTACGGGACACCCTTGGGCAAGGTGGAGTACCCGTTTAGCCCCTCCCCCGCCCCCCCCCCAACAAGTAAACAATCTTTTTATCCTGGGGGATTTCAATGCCAGAGTTAGCTCTTGGCCTTCATGTCTAGGACAGTTTGGCGTTGGGAAGATCAATGACAATGGACAACGTCTCTTGGAATTCTGCAGCCATCATAATCTGTGCGTAACCAACATCTTCTTTGACACGAAACCTCAACACAAGATGTCATGGAGGCACCCTAGATCAAAGAACTGGCACCAACTCGACCTGGTGCTCACTAAACGCAGCAACCTCCGCAATGTACGGCTGACTCGCAGCTATCATAGTGCTGACTGCGACACCGACCATTCACTCGTCTCCAGCAAAGTGAAGATAAAGCCCAAGAGAATCTACAGAAGCAGAACAGAAGGAAGACCACGCATTGACACCAGCGGCACCCAAAACAAAGAAAAGGTCCACAAATTCACCCAGATTCTAGCGGAGACTCTGCCTGGCCCCACAGATAGAACTGCCACCGAGAGATGGAATCATTTTCGCGACACCATCTACAATACAGCTCTATCAACAGTTGGCAAGAAGCAAACTAAGTCAACCGACAGGTTTGAAGCTCACTCTGAAGAGATGCTCCCAGTCCTGGAGAGAAAGAGACATGCATTCTCAGTGTATAAAACATCACCTTCAGAGAAAACATTGCAGGCATTGTGAAGGGCCAGAAATAGAGTACAACAGATGGCAAGAAGAAGTGCGAACAGGTAATGGCTACAGCTCTCTGCTCAAATTCAAACCTGTCCAGACACTGGAATTATAAGAGGAATGTACGAGGGCATCAAGCAAGCTGTCGGCCCATCAAAAAATCAGCAGAGGGGGTAATCATAAAAGATCGAGCGAAACAAATGGATCGCTGGGTAGAACACTACTCAGAGCTATACTCAGTGGATAACACTGTCGGATAAGAAGCTCTGGACGCCATCAGTCAACAGTCCACCATGCATGCCCTGGATAACGAACCATGCCTCACAGAAATCAGCGAAGCACTAGACACTCTCAAATCCGGCAAGGCACCAGGTAAGATAGTTGTCCACCTGAAATTCTAAAATTTAGCAAAGAAACAATCATCCTAGAACTGTATGCAATATTTCAGCTCTGCTGGAAAGAGAAATCAGTACCACAAGATATGAAAGACGCAAACATTGCTACCCTTTATAAAAACAATGGCGACAGAAGCGACTACAACACTATCGCGGCATTTCCCTACTAAGGATTACAGGCAAGATTTGTGCTCGAGTAATCCTTAAAAGGTTAAACATTCTTGCTGAAAGAATCTACCCCGAATCACAGTGCGGATTTAAACCCGACAGGTCGACCATCGATATGATTTTCTCATTCCGGCAGCTCCAAGAGAAGTGCAGAGAACAGAGGAAGCCATTATGTATTGCCTTCATCGACCTCACAAAGGCATTTGACCTCGTGAACAGAAACGGTCTTTTTAAGATCCTTGAAAAGATAGAATGTCAACCCACCCTTCTTAGTCTCGTGAAATCATTTCACGAAAACATGCAGGGGACCATTTTATTTGACGGCTCAACATCCCAGTCATTCAGCATCAGCAGTGGAGTAAAGCAGGGCTGCGTGCTTGTTCGTACACTTTTTGGTATCTTCTTCGCCGTTCTCTTAAGGCAGGCATTTGGGACTGCCACTGAAGGCATATACCTCCATACAAGATCTGATGGCAAACTTTTTAACCCATCCAGCCTCAAGGCAAAGACCAAAATAAGATCAAGATGCATAAGAGAACTACTTTTTGCAGATGATGCAGCACTGACTACTCATACAGCAGAAGATCTCCAACGGCTCACAGATCGTTTTGCAGCCGCCTGTAAAGACTTTGGGCTCACCATCAGCCTAAATAAAACACAGGTGATGGAACAAGATGCTGGTGCGCCTCCGTCAATCAAAATTTCTAATTACGAATTGAAGGTCGTTCACGAGTTTGTGTATTTAGGATTTAGGATCGACAATATCAGATAATCTTTCATTGGAGACAGAAATCGACAGACGCATTGGAAAGGCAGATACAACATTTTCCAGGCTAACTAAAAGAGTTTTGGGGAATAATAGACTAACAGAGAGTACAAAAGTTCAAGTCTATAAAGCTTGTGTTGTTAGCACACTACTCTATGGGTCTGAATCCTGGACCCTGTACTCACGACAGGAAAGAAAGTTGAATTCCTTCCATATGAGATGTCTGAGACGTTAGTTAGTTAGTTAGTTAGTTAGTTAGTTAGTTAGTTAGTTAGTTAGTTAGTTATGTAGTTAGTTAGTTCGTTCGTTCGATCGTTAGTTAGTTAGTTAGTTAGTTAGTTAGTTAGTTAGTTAGTTAGTTAGTTAGTTAGTTAGTTAGTTAGTCGACAGATCATCCTCATTGCACATCGAATCATTCAGTCCATAAGTGCTCGGATCCCCTCCTCAGCAAATCCCACAGCGTGTAGAGGCTAACGACACCAGTTCTGTGTTGGTTAATCAATCTTCTTTGGCTTCCTGCGTAGTGTTCTTGTTTGGCAACACCTCTTTTGATTTGCAGTTCTCGAAGTCTGACCATGGTTGTAGATTCACAGTCATCGCTTGGTTCTCGCAACAGTCTTACTTCTCGTAGAGCATTCAGAATGTCAGCCTGGTCCATAGCGCGTCCGCCCTCCACAGTAGTCTTACCTGCGAGCTCGTCAGCGAGCTCATTTCCTTGTACTCCCGCATGCGCTGGCACGAAGATGAAACTAATCTTTGCCAGCAGAGACCGCTCCAGAGACAGCAACCACTCTCTTCGGATCCACCCAATCTCTATCCTCTTGAGCATACTCATTGAGTCGCTAAGGAAACATGCCCTAGGGAATGTCTGTGTCTCGAGCCATGTTATTGCTTTACTTACTGCTATGACTTCCATAGAATGGCTACTTGTGGTCTCAGTAAAAGCACCAGAGTCCTCCTTCACAATTCTCCCTCCGGCCTGAGCCGTAAAAGCCCATGAGCTTCTCACATGTCGGACGACCGACCCATCTGTGTATATGACAGCATTACCGTCTAACGAATTCTCGAAAATCAACGCTTGTACTTCCGCCTCCACAGCAGCCGGATTTTCTTGTCTGCATTTTCTGTCTAGTTGGATGCAGACTGAAAGAGACGTACAGAAATCTCTTGGCACTTGTACCCACTCCTCGCCAGGTTCTAAGTCCTCAAGTGAACATACCTGTTGAAGAATGTCCTCGGCTTGACCCATCCACGACCTTCGTCTTTTTAACCTACTGCCCTTCACCTTCCTAATTTCACTATGCAGTGGATGCTGTGTGTTTGCGTTAATTCTGAGGTAGGCGCGTGCCCTGCAAACTTGTATTCTCTCTTCAATGGTTGGAAAATCAAGTAGGTAGTGCATCGCCCTGTATGCTGTATCTCTTGTACATCCAAGAATAATGCGCATGGCTTCGTTCTGTATCCTTTCCATCCTTTCTATCTGCTTACGGCTGAGAGCCAGGATTGCAATCGCATAATCAAAAACAGACATGACCAGCCCCTCGTACAGAAGACATAGATGGCGGTGCTCACAGTTTGCTGCCGCCATCACCCACATCGCAGCCAACCCTCGCTTGGCCTTTGTTATCACCTGGCCTATGTGCTCGATATATAGGTCTGAGACGTATCCTGGGCATATCATGAAAAGAAAACATAACAAACAAACATGTGCTTGAAAGAGCAGATATTACCACAGTGCATACCCTCCTCAAGCAGAGACGCCTCCGGTGGCTGGGCCACGTATCTCGAATGGAGGATGAACATATTCCCAAAGATCTTCTATACGGAGAACTAGCCACAGGAAAGAGGCTAACAGGAATACCCCAAATGCGATATAGGGATGTGTGTAAACAAGATATGAAAACCCCTGGAATAAATCCAGACACGTGGGAAAGAGTTGCAACACACAGATGCTCCTGGAGAAGAGATGTACGAAACGGACTGGTGCTCTTTGAGCGCAATCTAATCCAACAAACTGAGGATAGGCGGCACAGGCTTAAAACGCAGTCACTTACTGCGGGACCTGCCTCGTCTTACAGATGCGGAAACAGTGACAGGGATTGTCACTCTCGCATTTTACTATACAGTCACCAGCGGTGGGTGGATGGATGGATGAATGGATGGATGGATGGATGGATGGATGGATGGATGGATGGATGGGGATGTCTGTCTGTCTGTCTGTCTGTCTGTCTGTCTGTCTGTCACCACACATACTCACGAACATACATTCTCCCTTACTCATATATATGCGTAGACATATTGTCTCTTAGTCTATTAGATACACAAGCAAGTAACAAGAACATGCCTGCGTACTGTTAGAGCTTCAAGTCAAGTTGTACCTGTGTCACTGACTAGAGTTTTTAAGATATACATCCATCATGTGCCATGCCGGTAAGCGTGGGCGGTCATGTTCTGCCATCTCACTCGATCACCAGAGTCGTGGATCAGCTCCGTGTTTCTGTCTCGACCATGCCACAAGGCCAAGCCATCCAGGTACTTGCTTCTATGTCTTCCCCTTGGTCTGTTCCCCTCGACCTTACCAGTTGTCACCAAATTCTCCAATCCATTTCTTCTCATAACATGCCCAAAGAATTTTGACTGTTTACGTCTAATTTCTCTAATCAATTTACGATCTTGTGGTCCATGGTATTCTTTGCATTTTCCTCAGAAACCACATCTCTACAGCCATCAGATGTTTTTCAGCCTGACTGCTCATTGTCCACGCTTCACATCCATATAAAAGTACAGGTTCTATGTAGCATCTCAACACTCTTTTTCTCGTTTCAATTGACATCTTTTTATTGGTCAATATGTTTTTCATCTTGCTAAAGGCTACTTTTGCCATGGCGATTCTTGTTCTAATCTCTTCAAGGCATCTCCCATCAGATGTTATTACTGTTCCGAGATAATTGTACCTACTCACTTGTTGAAGAATATTCCCATTTACTTGTATATTACATTGTGGTATTTCGTCCTTCCTAGTGACGACCATAATCTGTGTCTTTTTACAATTTAATTCTAACCCTAGTTGTTCACTGTGTGTAACAATCGCATCTACTAAATTTTGCAGGTCCTGTTCATTGTCTGCAATCAAGACTGTATCATCTGCATATCTAATGTTATTGATGCATCGTCCCCCAATGTTGATTCCTTCCATATCTTCAATATTTCTGAAAATACTTTCACTGTACAAGGAAAACAGATCTGGAGAAATTACACATCCCTGTCTCACACCCCTTTTAATAGGCTGATATTGGCTTACTTCATTATCAACTCTTATGGCAGCTTGTTGTTTCCAATATATGTTTTTTACAAGTCTAAGATCTTTTCCATCAATTTGTAGATCTTCAAGCATCCTTATCATGTTGACATGTCTCACTTTATCAAAAGCCTTTGTGTAGTCAATAAAGCAAAGGTGTAGATCTTTGTTTACTTCTATAGAACGTTCGATTATGGTTCTCAGTATATACACAGCATTTACTGTACCCTTGCCTTCCACAAACCCACATTGTTCTTCTCCTATTTCAGGTTGTATTTTCCTCCTGACTCTTTCCATGATAATTCTTAGCAAAATCTTTGTGATGTGACTCATTATACTAATTGTTCGATGTTGATCACATTCCAAGGCTCCCGATTTCTTTGGGATTGCAATAAATACAGAATTACATAACTCCTGATGTATATTTCCAGTATCATATATTGTATTAAGCAGACTGGTAACTTTATCTATTCCATATTCTTCTAAAGCATTAATCATTTCTGTTGTGACGCTGTCTGAACCGGGGGTCTTGCCAGATTTCATGTGGTTAAGAGCATTCTGAACCTCCATCTTCAAAATTGCTGGTCCTTCATTATTATTTTGAACATTATACTGTTCGTCTCTGTTATCGTCATAAAGGTTTTTCACGTAATCTGACCATTCATGTAAGATCTGATCTTTTTCTAGTATGACTCTTCCATCTTTTGTCTTTAGGCAGCCTGCTGATGTACGTGATCTTTGATTAGTAAGCTCCTGAATTTTTTGGTGCATTAGTTTCGCATTGTTACTGTTGTGTTGTTTTTTCAATTTCTCTGCAATTTTTCTCAAGACATGTTTCTTTTTCCTCCTTACATAAGGTTCTCACTTTTCTGTGAATTTCTTCATATTTGGCAGGATTATTTTTGTTCTGTCTTCTTGTTTCCATTAGTTGTAAAATTTCTTCAGTCATCCATGTCTTACGGCCCACTTTCTTTACTTTTGGAATAGTTTTCTCTGCTGCACAACTGATTGAATTCTTCATCATTTCCCATTGATCATCTACATCTTGAAATAGGATCTCTAGATCAGACAATATATCAAATTTGTTCTTTACTTCTATGTTAAAATTATCTTGTATTTCTTTGTCAGTTTTCAATTTGCGCAAGTCATATTTAGGGTTTCCTGCTGTATACTTGACTTTCTTTAACTTTACCCTCAATGTGCCTGTAATTAATCTGTGATCACTGTAACAGTCTGCATTTGGAACTGCTTGTATGACTGTTAACGCATTTCGAAACCTTTTGCTAATCAGGATGTAATCTATCTGGTTTTTAATCCTGCTGTCTGGACTCCTCCATGTCCATAATCTTCTAGGATGCTGTTTAAACCAGGTGTTTCCTACAACCATTTCTTGTTCTTTTGTCCATTCTACAAGTCTGTATCCTCTTTCATTTCTCTCTCCCAAACCATGGTTGCCTACACTGCATCCATCGCCTTGCTGTCCTATTTTTGCGTTGAAATCACCCATTATGATATTTATTTCTGATTTTTTGCAGTTCTTCAAAGCAGACTCCATGTCATTATAAAATTCCTCTATGCTTTCTTCACTGCATTCACTTGTTGGGGCATATACTTGAATGACATTTATTTTAAAAGGTCTTCCGTTTAATTTTACTAATAGGACTCTGTCTGGCACAGCCTGATATAATTTGACAGAATTTGATGTTTGCTTATCTAATATAATGGCTACACCTCTTTGCTGTTCCTCTTACAATCCTCTCCTGTCCTTATCCCTGCTCCTTTCCATCTCGTTTCCGATATTCCTAATATGTTAATTAAGATTAAGATATTTATATTATATATAAGTGGTCATATTATATTTATATTATATATAAGAATTAAGATATGTTAATTAAGATATATCATAGTCAAATGCTAGAGTTTCAAGGTATAACGGAGTTGTATGTTGGACTGGAGGATGCTACTAGAGTCTTATATTATACCGGAGTCAATGTGTAAAGTTTTAAGTTATAAAGTTTTAAGCTCAAAGGCTAACGTTTCATGTTGTATTGGAGTCAATGGCTAGAGTTTTGTGTTATACAAGAGTCAACAGTTAGCGTTTCATCTCAAATGGAGATAAATGTTATAGGAAGACAACTGAAGGCAACTGATATCAGGAAAGATAGCAGTATTATCGGAGATGACTGCTGTAATATCATGTTATACCAGTAACAGCGGCTAGAGTTGCAGGCTATGCAGGAGACAACTACTATAGTTGCATGTTATACCGGATACAACTAACATAGTTTCTTCTTGGTCTTTAGCATAAGGCTGGCAATTTCCCTAAACACCACTACTATCCAATGACATCGCATGTTTACTGAAGTTCTAATTTGCAGGATCGCAAACCAGGCCTTCTCAGTTCAGGGCGAAAAATATGAGGTTTCCGTGCAGGTTAAAAATCCCATGGCAGTTGGAAATCGCAGAAAGACCATATAAGACCCCGGCCTGCAGAACAGCATGGTCGAATGGGTACGAACGCGTGTTCTTAAATATTCGGTGTGCTGATGCCGAGGTTAGGGGTTCAACCCCTACACCGGACAGCTGGACTAAAATGTTGGCCTGTCGTCGTTGACTTGGGGACGTAAATAACAAGTACCTCTGAAGTCAGAGCCTGTTGGCCACATTGTTAATAGGGAAAGCGAATCCACACGCAAAATTCAGACCATCACTACTATAAATAGTGTGTATGGACTACGCTTGAGTTCAAAGCGAGCGAGAGAGCGAAAAACAAAAACAACAACCGGACTTGGCACAATTGTTTGGATAGAAAATCTAGCTACGGGTTGATAGAGCCCGATACTTTAGATGGAATCTGTCCAGAGGAAGAAAATCTATCTACGGGTTAATAGAGCCCGATACTTTAGATGGAATCTGTCCAGAGGAAGAAAATCTATCTACGGGTTAATAGAGCCCGATACTTTAGATGGAATCTGTCCAGAGGAAGAAAATCTATCTACGGGTTGATAGAGCCCGATACATTAGATGGAATCTGTCCAGAGGAAGAAAATCTATCTACGGGTTAATAGAGCCCGATACTTTAGATGGAATCTGTCCAGAGGAAGAAAATCTATCTACGGGTTAATAGAGCCGGATACTTTAGATGGAATCTGTCCAGAGGAAGAAAATCTATCTACGGGTTAATAGAGCCGGATACTTTAGATGGAATCTGTCCAGAGGAAGAACATCTATCTACGGGTTAATAGAGCCCGATACTTTAGATGGAATCTGTCCAGAGGAAGAAAATCTATCTACGGGTTAATAGAGCCCGATACTTTAGATGGAATCTGTCCAGAGGAAGAAAATCTATCTACGGGTTAATAGAGCCCGATACTTTAGATGGAATCTGTCCAGAGGAAGAAAATCTATCTACGGGTTAATAGAGCCGGATACTTTAGATGGAATCTGTCCAGAGGAAGAAAATCTATCTACGGGTTAATAGAGCCCGATACTTTAGATGGAATCTGTCCAGAGGAAGAAAATCTATCTACGGGTTAATAGAGCCGGATACTTTAGATGGAATCTGTCCAGAGGAAGAAAATCTATCTACGGGTTAATAGAGCCGGATACTTTAGATGGAATCTGTCCAGAGGAAGAAAATCTATCTACGGGTTAATAGAGCCCGATACTTTAGATGGAATCTGTCCAGAGGAAGAAAATCTATCTACGGGTTAATAGAGCCCGATACTTTAGATGGAATCTGTCCAGAGGAAGAAAATCTATCTACGGGTTGATAGAGCCCGATACATTAGATGGAATCTGTCCAGAGGAAGAAAATCTAGCTACGGGTTGATAGAGCCCGATACATTAGATGGAATCTGTCCAGAGGAAGAAAATCTAGCTACGGGTTGATAGAGCCCGATACTTTAGATGGAATCTGTCCAGAGGAAGAAAATCTATCTACGGGTTAATAGAGCCCGATACTTTAGATGGAATCTGTCCAGAGGAAGAAAATCTATCTACGGGTTGATAGAGCCCGATACATTAGATGGAATCTGTCCAGAGGAAGAAAATCTAGCTACGGGTTGATAGAGCCCGATACATTAGATGGAATCTGTCCAGAGGAAGAAAATCTAGCTACGGGTTGGTCAAGAAAGACAAGGTGGAGGTTTTCAAGCGCTGTGCTGCAGAGGCCAAAAAGACAAAATGGGAATGTTTCATGAATGAGATTGGAGGTGATAAAACACTGCAAAAGTTCTGGAAACTGTACAAACAAATACAAAGAAAAGATCGGCCTATGACAGTGGGAACAATTTATAGAGATGATGGTTGCGCGTGACAACAGACACAGAGAAAGGGGAGGCGTTTCTACAGAAATTTTTAGAGCAGACCAATCATGATGATGTGGACACCAGGGATGCAGTTAGAGAGGAGTTATCTGGCACCATGAAAAATATGCATTATGAAGACGTCATACGGGTGGAAGATGTTAAACATATTTTGAAAAAGGCAACAGACACGGCACCAGGGCCCGATGGGGTCAGGTATGGCAACATGAAGGCTTTGAGCGATGTAGACCTGAAGGAGATGACCGACTGCTTTAATCAGAGCATTAGGACAACATCAGCACCGCAGGATTGGGTACACAGTTATCTCATCCCTCTCCCAAAGCCGTTCAAGGATCATTCAAAGCTTAGCGGATTTAGGATCATCACCCTTCAAAATACATTTGGGAAGGTTTTAGAGAAGATAGTCGCTGTCAAGCTGCAAGAGTTCATGGAAAGGGGGAAGCTTCTTACAAGAGGCCTGGGGAGCTACAGGCCAGGAAAAGATACCTGGTCAAATGCAGCCACTTTTGCCTTTGACGTTTATGAGGGATTCCAGAGTAGACAAGAAACGATGGCGACGGCGCTTGATCTCGAGGATGCGTACAATAGAGTTCGATAT
>JACEFZ010017733.1:340000-357500 GCA_014155875.1 Cepaea nemoralis
AGATATGTAGGTAGGTAGGTGGGTGGGTGGGTAGATATGTAGGTAGGTAGGTAGGTGGGTGGGTAGATATGTAGGTAGGTAGGTGGGTTGGTTGGTGGGTAGATATGTAGGTAGGAAGGTAGGTGGGTAGATAAGTAGGTAGGTATGTGGGTAGGTGGGTAGATATGTAGGTAGGTAGGTGGGTGGGTGGGTAGATATGTAGGTATTTAGGTGGGTGGGTAGATAAGTAAGTAGGTAGGTGGGTGGGTAGATAAGTAGGTAGGTAGGTGGGTGGGTAGATAAGAAGGTAGGTAGGTGGGTGAGTTGGTAGATATGTAGGTAGGTAGATGGGTGGGTGGGTGGGTAGATATGTAGGTAAGTAGGTGAGTGTTTAGATAAGTAGGTAGGTAGGTGGGTGGGTAGATACGTAGGTAGGTAGGTGGGTGGGTGGGTAGATATGTAGGTAGGTAGGTGTGTTGGTGGGTAGATATGTAGATAGGTAGGTGGGTGGGTAGATATGTAGGTAGGTAGGTGGGTGGGTAGATATGTAGGTAAGTAGGTGGGTGGATAGATAAGTAGGTAGATAGGTGGGTGGGTGGGTAGATGTGTAGGTAGGTAGGTGGGTGGGTAGACATGTAGGTAGGTAGGTGGGTGGGTAGATATGTAGGTAGGTAGGTGGGTGGGTAGATAGGTAGGTAGGTAGGTAGGTTGGTGGTTAGAATTGTAGGTAGGTAGGTGGGTGGGTGGGTAGATATGTAGGTAGTTAGGTGGGTGGGTTGATATGTAGGTCGGTAGGTGGGTGGGTAGATATGTAGGTAGGTAGGTGGGTGGGTAGATATGTAGGTAGGTAGGTGGGTGGGTAGGTATGTAGGTAGGTAGGTGGATGGGTAGATATGTAGGTAGGTAGGTGGGTGGGTAGATAGGTAGGTAGGTAGGTGGGTGGGTAGATATGTAGGTAGGTAGGTGGGTGGGCAGATATGTAGGTAAGCAGGTAGGTGGGTGGGTAGATATGTAGGTAGGTAGGTGGGTGGGCAGATATAATAATAATAATAATAATAATAATAATAATAATAATAATAATAATAATAATAATAAGTCTTTATTTTCAAAGGGTTAAGAATTGGGCACGCAGGCCCGTCTGACATTCTGCCCTTCTTCTCTATTTCCTCTCATACATATCTAGGTATATATACATATATCTATATACATATATAGGTAAGCAGGTAGGTGGGTGGGCAGATATGTAGGTAAGCAGGTAGGTGGGTGGGTAGATATGTAGGTAGGTAGCTGAGTGGGTAGATATGTAGGTAGGGAGATGGGTGGGTAGATATGTAGGTAGGTAGGTGAGTGGGTAGCTATGTAGGTAGGTAGGTGGGTGGGTAGATATGTAGGTAGGTAGGTGGGTGGGTAGATATGTAGGTAGGTAGGTGGGTGGGTAGATATGTAATTAGGTAGGTGGGTGGGTATATATGTAGGTAGGTAGGTAGATATGTAGGTAGGTTGGTGGATGGGTAGATATGTAGGTAGGTGGGTGGGTGGGTAGATATGTAGGTAGGTAGGTGCGTGGGTAGATATGTAGGTAGGTAGGTGGGTGGGTAGATATTAGGTACGTAGGTGGGTGGGTAGATATGTAGGTAGGTAGGTGGGTGGGTAGATATGTAGGTAGGTAGGTGGGTGGGTAGATATGTAGGTAGGTAGGTGGGTGGGTAGATATGTAGGTAGGTAGGTGTGTGGGTAGATATGTAGGTACGTAGGTGGGTGGGTAGATATGTAGGTAGGTAGCTGGGTGGGTAGATATTTAGGTAAGCAGGTAGGTGGGTAGGTAGATAGGTAGGTATGTGGGTGGGTATATATGTAGGTAAGCAGGTAGGTGGGTAGGTAGATAAGTAGGTAGGTAGCTGGGTGGGTATATATGTAGGTAAGCAGGTAGGTGGGTAGGTAGATAAGTAGGTAGGTAGGTGGGTGGGTAGATATGTAGGTAAGCAGGTAGGTGGGTAGGTAGATAGGTAGTTAGGTAGGTGGGTGGGTAGATATGTAGGTAAGCAGGTAGGTGGGTAGGTAGATAAGTAGGTAGGTAGGTGGGTGGGTAGATATGTAGGTAAGCAGGTAGGTGGGTAGGTAGATAAGTAGGTAGGTAGGTGGGTGGGTAGACATGTAAGCAGTTAGGTGGGTAGGTAGATAAGTAGGTAGGTAGAAGTGTGGGTAGATATTAAGTAGATAGGTAGATCTGTTGTTAGGCAGGTAGGTAAGTAATTATGTATGTAGGTTGGACGGTCGGTCGGTAAGCAGGCAGGCAGGTAGGTAGGTAGGTATGTAGGTAGGTAGGTAGGTAGGTAGGTAGGTAGGTAGGTAGGTAGGTAGGTAGGTAGGTAGGTAGGTAATGCACCCTACGAGTCTAAAGTTCATTCAAGAATAAAATTAGTTTGTTGGTATAGTGCAGAAGCGATATCCGAAGGGCGGATCAGGGAAGACGCCTACCAGTGTGTTTGCTTGTTCCAATTAGTGTACCTTGCCCTAGATACACCGATAGCCTAGGATACAGAATGAGACAGCGCTTTACAGGATAAACATTTGTCAGCATAAACATTGAAAACACACCTTGGCTGGAGATATTTCGCGAATGACGCCGAAGTTGAATGTGAAGTGAAAACGTGGTTTAGAAAACAGAGCAGATAGTTCTATGCAGCCGGTTTGGGAGAACTGATAAAACGATGGGATACGTGCATCAATGTTGGTGGAAATTATGTTGAGAAATAAAGGGACAATTTATGTATAAAAATAAACTGGTTTCAAGTTGTTATCATGGTTAGTTATTTTTCTACAGCCATTTGTGACTTACTTATTAACTTACCCTCGTTTTAACATTACATTCCATAATATAATATAGTGACATTACATACCATACCATAACAAACCATAATATAACTTATTAACAGAAGACTGAAACATTACATACCATAACATAACATAGTAACATTAAATACCATAACATTACTTAGCGATATTACATAAAATAACATAACATATGTATTTATCTACCAGTCGGCACTCGTGAGGGGTGTGGTCAGTGTTACATATATTGCTAGACTGATGTATGTATCTACCAGTCGGCACTCGTGAGGGGTGTGGTCAGTGTAGCACCGACCGGCTTTGCTTCCCAAGAAATGTCATGGGTTAGGCTGGGTCGACCCGGGAGCCATTTTAAACAATTCGAATCCACCCTATGCGGATCGATGTCTTGACACACGCTACGGCAGGACACCACGCTACGGCAGGACACCACGCTAATGCAGGACACCACGCTACGGCAGGACACCACGCTTCCGCGGCACCCAGTGTATGTGTGTAGCCACCACACTATTGCAGCTTCCGGTGAATGTGTCCAGTCACCACGCTACCACGGCACCCTGTGTATGTGTCCTTCCTCTACGCTACTGCGGCTCCCATTGTATGTGTATGAACCACGCTACCCCGGCTCTCGGTGTATGTGTCCAGCCTCCACGCTACCCCGGCTCTCAGTGTATGTGTCCAGCCTCCACGCTACTGCGGCTCCGAGTGTTTATGTGTAGCTACCACGCTACCACGGCACCCGATGTATGTGTCCAGCCTCCACGCTGTTGCGGCTCTCGGCGTATGTGTCCAGCCTCCACGCTACGGCTGCTCTCAGTGTATGTGTCTGAACCACGCTACTGTGCTCTCAGTGTATGTGTCTGAACCACGCTACGGCGGCTCTCAGTGTATGTGTCTGAACCACGCTACTGTGCTCTCAGTGTATGTGTCTGAACCACGCTACTGTGCTCTCAGTGTATGTGTCTGAACCACGCTACGGCGGCTCTCAGTGTATGTGTCTGAACCACGCTACGGCGGCTCTCAGTGTATGTGTCTGAACCACGCTACTGTGCTCTCAGTGTATGTGTATGTATACCATATGTAGGACACCAGTATAATATACTTTACTAGATATATTCACGAACGTCAATGACAACACTACATACTGTGTTCGCTTCGTAATCAGCTGCAGGCGATGTGGAGAAGACCGCCTTTTTAACAATGATATGAGCCTCGGCCGTTGAGAAAGCTATTGCAAACTACTGAACTTGCCTAGGTAAAGGACAAGCCGTCGATAAATGGTGTTGATTGCAAAGTAATTTAAAGGACATGTTGATAACTTTTGCATACACAACATGCAGAAAGAGGAATAACAATGAAAACACGAAGGACAGATCAAGTCACTAAATTATTATCCCTTTAAATACAGAACCCAATACTAGGGTATATAACTCTAGAAAAGAGTTTAAAAGACGAGAGGGTCGGCTTCATTTCAACGGGTTTACCCCTAAATGCGCAGATATCTTTCCGCACAGCAGCCTGTTGAAAGCGTTGCACAACGCACGAACTCCGTGGCTCCAGCGACGATCCCCAGCAGTCTCTGAGAAAACTGCACTCGTCAACCGAACGACGTAGGCCGTAATCGAACCCACAACCTTGGGAGCGCGAGGCTGGCGGCGGAACCACTAGGGCACGGAGACTGCCTACAGACATTTACAGTCAGGTTTGGTAGTACCGCCTGGTGGGCATAGGTTCACTTCCGCAACCACGTATAATTGCATTATGGACCCCCCCCCCCCCCTCCCTCTGCCGTGTGTCCACCGTGAAGAGGTAGAGGGGCTTGCGTGTTCCAATGACCCCAAGAGCTATGCCGACGATAGCACAGCTACTGGTAGGGTCACCCATGTCGGACAGGTCAAGGGAGAGGAACCAGACCAAGCGACATACAAACCTGCTGCCTTGTAGGTAGACTGGGGACAGTCAAAGGCTATGGAAAGCACTCCCGAAAAACTGCTTGTCGAAATTGGATGCACTGAACCACAGGCTTGACAAAGCAGTGCAACGTAACTTAATTCATGATGTCACAAATTAAAATTAATCGTTATGGTGCTAACCCCGCGAAGTCCCATCAGGCGGTGATAGTGCCGGGCCCCCTGCCTCGAGGGGTCCACCTATTACTATTGGTGGTCACCTTCCCCTGTTCTGCAGAGTCAAGGCACAGAGGAGTAGGTTAAGAGCTATTGACCAAACACCCCGGACACTCAACATACTACAGTGGAATGCTGAAGGAGTTTCCAACAAGAAAGTCCCTTTAACACAGCGTCTTCATAAAGATAGAATACATGTGGCATGCATTCAAGGGACACACCTCAACGTCAATCGCAGATTCTCAGTCAGAGGAAATCAGGCCACACGTTTCGACCGCGAAGGACACAAAGGGGGAGTTCTAATACTTATACGAAATACAATACCTTGCAGTGAAGTATCTGTGATCTCTGACAACCAAACGGAAATTATAGGTGTTGATATAATGATAAAGGACGTGAAAATAAGAATTTACAATTTGTATAGCCCAGCAGATACGGACTTTACACTCTCAAACATGAAAATAACTGACACAAACTGCATTATTGTCGGAGACTTTAATAGCCGTTCAGAAAGATGGGGATACCCAGATACTGACAACAGAGGAGATGGAGTGGAGGCCTGGGAAATAGACTCAAATCTCCATCTACTCGACAAAGCGGACAACACACCGAGCTTCTACTCTAGAAGATGGTTTACCACTTCTACTCCAGACTTAGCTTTCTGCACAGGAGATATCCTCCACAAAATCGATCGCCATGTGCTTGACCAGTTAGCAGGTAGTGACCACAGACCAATCAAGCTTGTAATGAATATGGGGTATGTTCCACAGGCTTTGCGTCGTTGGAATTACAAACGAGCTGATTGGGACAGATTTGCCATACTAACTGACACATATGGTGAAAACATACATACACGACATGGCAACACGAAACAAATGGTGGGAAGTCTAATCAAAGCAATAATACAGGCGGCCACTGAGTCCACCCCAAGAGGAGCGAGGAAAAATTACAAACCATGCTGGACTGCAGACCTACAAAGTTGAAGATGCCAGGAAGACAGCAGAGAGAGAACAAACAATTGAAGCAAACACCTCTCTCAAAGCCATCTCAGCAAAATATACATTGCCTTGCAGGAAATGCCTTGCTTACAGGGGAAAAGGCTGCAAGTTGTTGGCATTTGGCAGTGGCTTTAAAGTGGATAACACATGGAAGGATCTTGTAACAGATTGATAACGCTACTTATCCATAGACGGTGGGTAGAAAACCTAGACGGAATCTAGGCAGCGGCGAAGACAGACTGTGTAAACGAGAGAAGGACATGTACAGAGGTACAAGAACAATGGCGAACACTTTGTAACAGGTTTGGTGTATTTTGAATACGCATTGTAACTATAATTCAGGCGCCCGCCTAGTAATAATAGGCAGTCTGGAAGTTCAAGACATTCATTACAACGAATAGTTTCAGCTGTCGATTAAACAGCAGTCATATTGTTCAACTCCGCAGTTACTTCATCTTTTAAGTTTGTAGTTGGCTTCAGTTGCTGTTACCATTGATTCAGATATTATTGAGCCAAAATCTAGTTATACCTGCTGTGTGGTTCATAACGTTATTAGACAAAATATCCTAATTAAGAGGAACCTGCAGCTTGGCATATACCAGTATACAATACACATATATTTGTATAGACTATACCAGTATACAATACACAGATATTTGTATAGACTATACCGGTATACAATACACAGATATTTGTATAGACTATACCGGCATACAATACACAGATATTTGTATAGACTATACAGTATACAATACACAGATATTTTTATAGAATATACCGGTAAACAATACACAGATATTTGTATAGACTATCCCAGTATACAATATAGAGATGTTTGTATAGACTATACCGGCATACAATACACAGATATTTGTATAGACTATACAGTATACAATACACAGATATTTGTATAGACTATACCGGTATACAATACACAGATATTTGTATAGACTATACCAGTATACAATACACAGCTATTTTTATAGACTATACCAGTATACAATACACAGATATTTGTATAGACTATACCAGTATACAATACACAGATATTTGTCTAGACTATACCGGTATACAATATAGAGATATTTGTATACACTATACAGTATACAATACACAGATATTTGTATAGACTATACCGGTATACAATATAGAGATATTTATATAGACTATACCGGTATGCAATACACAGATATTTGTATAGACTATACCGGTATACAATATAGAGATATTTGTATAGACTATACCGGTATACAATATATAGATATTTGTATAGACTATACCAGTATACAATATAGAGATATTTGTATAGACTATACCAGTATACAATACTCAGATATGTGTATAGACTATACCGGTGTACAATATAGAGATATTTGTATAGACTATACCAGTATACAATACACAGATATTTGTATAGACTATACCGGTATACAATACACAGATATTTGTATAGACTATACCGGTATACAATATACAGATATTTGTATAGACTATACCGGTATACAATACACAGATATTTGTATAGACTATACCGGTGTACAATATAGAGATATTTGTATAGACTATACCAGTATACAATACACAGATATTTGTATAGACTATACCGGTATACAATATAGAGATATTTGTATAGACTATACCAGTATACAATACACAGATATTTGTATAGACTATACCGGTATACAATACGCAGATATTTGTATAGACTATACCGGTATACAATACACAGATATTTGTATAGACTATACCAGTATACAATACACAGATATGTGTATAGACTATACCGTTATAGAATACACAGATATTTGTATAGACTATACCAGTATACAATACACAGATATGTGTAGAGACTATACCGGTATACAATACACAGATATTTGTATAGACTATACCAGTATACAATACACAGATATTTGTATAGACTATACCAGTATACAATACACAGATATTTGTATAGACTATACCAGTATACAATACACAGATATTTGTATAGACTATACCGTTATAGAATACACAGATATTTGTATAGACTATACCAGTATACAATACACAGATATTTGTATAGACTATACCGGTATACAATACACAGATATTTGTATAGACTATACCGGTATACAATATAGAGATATTTGTATAGACTATACCGGTATACAATATAGAGATATTTGTATAGACTATACCGGTATACAATATAGAGATATTTGTATAGACTACACCGGTATACAATATAGAGATATTTGTATAGACTATACCGGTATACAATACAGACATATTGTTATAGACTATCCATCCATCCATCATGTGCCGTCGATAAGCGTGGGCGGTCATGTTCTGCCATCTCACTCGATCACCAGAGTCGTGAATCAGCTCCGTGTTCCTGTCTCGACCATGCCATGCGGCCAAGCCATCCAGGTATTTACTTCACGGTCTTCCCCTTGGTCTCTTCCCATCGATCTTGCCAGTTGGCACCAAGTTCTCCAAGTCATTTCTTCTCATAACATGCCCAAAAATTTTTGACTGTCTACGTCTAATGACTCTAATCAGTTTACGATCTTCATTTGTTTCTTGAAGGACTTGCTCATTGGTTTTTCTGTCCGTTAATGGTATTCTTTGCATTTTCCTCAGAAACCACATTTCCACAGGCATCAGCTGTTTTTCAGCTTGATTGCTTATTGTCCAAGTTTCACATCCATACAAAAGCACAGGCTCTATGTAGCACCTCAACACTCTTGTTCTCGTTTCAATTGATATCTTTTTATTGGTCAGTATGTTTTTCATCTGGCAAAAGGCTACATTCGCAATGGCAATTCGTGTTCTAATCTCTTCAAGGCATCTACCATCAGATGTTATGACTGTACCGTGATAACAGTATCGTTTCACTTGTTTAAGAATATGTCCATCTACTCGTATATCACATTGTGGTATTTCCCTCTTCCCAGTGACGACCATAATATGTGTCTTCTTAATATTCAGTTCTAATCCTAATTGTTCACTGTGTGCAACATCCGCATCTACTAAATTTTGCTGCCTGTTCATTGTCTGCAATCAAGACTGCATCATCTACATATCTAATGTTATTGATGTATCTTCCCCCAATGTTGATTCCTTCCATAACTTCTATATTTCTGAATATATTTTCACTGTACAGGGAAAAAAGATCTGGAGACATTACACATCCCTGTCTCACACCTCTTTTAATAGGCTGATATTGACCTAAATCTTTATCAATTCTGATGGCAGCTTGTTGTTTCCAATATATGTTTTTTTTCAAGGTTATAGATTATACCGGTATACAATATAGAGATATGTATAGACTATACCGGTATACAATACAGAAAACATTGTATAGATTGAACTGAGACCCGGGGGGTGCTGTGGTCTGTACTACGCCGGTCATCTTTACTTGCTAAGATATTTTGGCGCCCATTTTAGGATGGATCGAGCCGGGGTGGGGGGGGGGGTGTGGGGAGGGAGTCCTAATTCGTCCATTTGGAGATGGAACACATGAGCACGGGATCGGCAGGCGAGAGTCTAACCACTATGACACCGAGGCGCCCAGTCGAATGTGATCGGAGACAGTTTCAATACATTATGAATTGAAACTAGTCCACGGCATTGGCCAAATAAATCAATCTAAAACAAACATGTCCACAACACTGGCGAAATAAATCAATCTAAAACAGACAAGTCCACAACACTGGCGAAATAAATCAATCTAAAACAGACAAGTCCACAACACTGGCGAAATAAACCAATCTAAAACAGACAAGTCCACAACACTGGCGAAATAAATCAATCTAAAACAGACAAGTCCACAACACTGGCGAAATAAATCAATCTAAAACAGACAAGTCCGAAGCAAGAACTTGCTATGAGTCTATGATGTGCTCATGCCATCACATTCTGTAGGCTTTGGTACGCAGAGGATCACGGGTCCAGTCTTTCATTCACATTAGCGGCCGATGAGGGCAGGCGTTGAACACTCGTCCGCCGGCTCTCATGCCCTTATCATCATAGGCCGACCTACTTCAGTAGGTGCACGCTGCTTCAGTTCAGTTAGGCAACTCTCTCAAGGGATATAATCCAAACTATATGCCGGGCACAAAAACATGGATTATGTTCCTTTACCTAAATTTTGTGAAATAATTCAATTTGTTGTAAATTTTTATGATTTGGTATGTGACAGATTTTTTTTTTTTTTAAAGCGAAGCACACTTTTTTTTTTTAAAGACACAATTCTGTTAATGTCTACTTCATATTGTGTTTGTGTGAGAGAATGAGGCAGCCTGAAGAGGAAGACAGAAAGGTTTTCAAAACGTCGCTATATTTTATTTGTGTCTCTGTGGCTGTATAGTCGAGCATTGAATATATAAATGCCTTACATAACCTAAGGCTGGAGAGGCAGACATTAGCCAGATCGCATATTGACTTTCCCGCACATCGCTCACCCCCACAAGGGCTCAGTACAGTTAACAATGAGTCTGTAGAGTGTATTCCGTCTGTGTCTTTGCTTCTGGGTGTCAAAACGATTAGTCACGTGATCGAACTCTCATTGAGGCGAGGTTTTTCCCCCACTGACCTGGATTCCCAGGTCGACCCACTTAATAATTGGTACCAGTAGGGAACTGTTATGGAAAGCTTACTCTGAATGGTACTCCGTTTTGCCTACTAGCGGCGGCGGGGAGGGGGGAGGGGGGAGGAGTAGGTACCTTACTTTTCTTTTGATATCCCGCCAATCATAATATACAATGTACCGCTAGAGATGACTGATAATGTAACCTGATAACTACAATAATTTATCTGTTGGGAATGGGAAATACATGACGATAGTGTTTTTAAAAAAAAAAAAAAAAATTCCACCCCCGACGGGACTCGAACCCGCAATCCCCGGCTTAGGAGGCCGGTGCCTTATCCATTAGGCCACGGGGGCTGGATACTGTATTTTGATATTATCTATACATGTTGTGTAGTTGATTTTTTTTTTTTTGGTTTTTTTTAAAATGCACACTTATTATTTTAAAGATTAAATGGCTAACATGACTGTTTAATGTAGCTTGGGGAGAAAGACACGGCGCAGACAATTTTCTGTAGACAGTAATACCATCAATATGAAAAATCAAAGACAATATGAGTGAGTGCGAAGCATACAGGGGTATATCACTCTTGAGTCACACAGGGAAAATGTGCGCACTATTTCAAACATTGCTTATGTTTAAGTTTATGTTCAATTATAAGTATACAGATATTTAGTGGGGAAAAAAAATTGGTGCGCATTCTTGTAAACTCTGGGCACGATCGTCTTATAGTCGCTGCCATGTGGCGTTGGTGATCATGTAAACACACAAGTCAGAAACAATATATTGCACGACTCCTTGCCTGGCATATCTCGCTGGAACACGCTGGAACCACCAAGTTGATAATGCCTCGATATACTTAAGCAATCGCGTATTGTTCGTACTTTCTCTAATAACCGCAGACTTGTGGGAAGACGGGAATGAAATGGCTGACAAGACATTTTAATATAACCTGTGGAGAAAGAAAAGTTCTAGACGATTCTCAACAGGCAGTAATACGCACCAATATGTAAAAACACAGGCAATATGAGAGAGTGCGAAACATACAGGAGTATATCACTCTTGAGTTAAACAGGGAAAATGTCAGCAAAACTATTGGAACAGGGACCCATAGCCTAACAAGAGTTAAGCAAAGTACAATTTCGTTTCACAAAAATGGTAAAAGTTGCACAGATTCACTCAAAGACACATATGTGGGGAAAAAAAAAAAAACTATCGTTTACAGTGACCAGCATAATATTGTGTTTGTGCATCAGGAAAAGGCTTTCGACAGAGTAGATACACATAAATGATGGACCATCCTTGCAGACTACGGGATACAAGGACAATTATTTGAAAACGTCATATCCCTGTACCACTGCCTGGAACCAAAGTGCAGTAAGAACACAAGAAGGTATCTCAGATATGTTTACAGTAAGAACACAAGAAGGTATCTCACATATGTTCTCAGATATGTTCTCAGATATGGTCTCAGATATGTTCTCAGATATGTTCTCAGATATGGTCTCAGATATGTTCTCAGATATATTCTCAGATATGTTCTCAGATATGTTCTCAGATATGTTTACAGCCCATTCAGGAGTAAGACATGAATGTGTGCGCCCCCCCCCCTTCCCCCAACCCCCTTTTCGTTTTTTTTCCTTTAAACTAGCAAACCTTGACAAAACCGATTCAGAATATTTCTAACTTACTTTAGACGAAGCAACAGACTCACCCGCAATAAATGAGCTTTTATTTACAAACGATCAGTGATTATTTTACTGCAATGAGGGCAGACTACAATGTGATATTAATAAGCCGAGTTAACATGCAGCAGAAACCATATGAAAATAAATACAACAAACACTGAAGCAATGCAGATTAGCAGATCTTCTGGTCCACTGAATGTACTGATTGTACACCTATGAAACAAATTACAGAATTTAAATATCTAGGAAGTATTATCACAGAAGATGGCAGAATAGACAGAAATCAGATATAAAAAAATAACATTGAAAAAAAAAAAAGCAAGTGCGCTTATATATCAACTATTACCCATATTGAAACATCCAATTATAGACATGTCCGCAAAACGACATATTCAAAATGGTGTATTCAGACAAACCCTAAGCTATGGATTTCAAACTTGGACATTATACAATTATATTTGCGCAAAATCAATACCTGTGAGATGAGATACTTCAGAAGATCTGCCAACTTAACTAACTGAAACTGAGTAAGACATTGTGTTATCAGACAGACTGTGGGATCAACGCCTTCATCATCATCAGGTACCATGACGACTGGCGTAGGCGTTCATGACTCCCCACAGACCTCGAGCTTTGGTATCCTGGATCAACTCTACCGTTGATATTCCTCCATGCTATTGCCGCAATCCATCCAGCATCATTTCTCTTGGACTGCCTCTTCCTTTCTTCCCCTCTATCTTCCCAGTTGTCACGATGTTCTCCAATGCCTCTCTTCTCATCGCATGACCAAAAACAAGTTGTTTGCCTCTTTCTTATTGTTGTATATAATGTTCTAATATCATTAGCCACTTTCAGGCATTCGTTGTTAGTTACTTTGACAGTCCAAGGAATTCGCAACATTCGTCTCAGGAACCACATTTCTGTTGCTTCCAATCTCTTCCTAATTTGTTCATTTAATTCCAAGATTCACAGCAATACAGCAACACGGGTTCTATATAGCACCTTAGCACTCTCTTTCTTACATTTAATGATATTAACTTATTGCATAAGGTATACTTCATTTTCTGAAATGCAGCCTTTGCTTGCCCTTTTCTGCTCTTAATCTCTGTTGTGCATCTTCCATCCGGTGTTATAAATGTCCCTAGATATTTAAAACTACCCACTTGGTGAAGAATTTTCCCTTCTATCTCTATTTAACATTTGGGTGATACCTGTTTCTTTGATATCACTATTGTTACTGTTTTGTTGTTATTCAAGGAGAGTCCTTTTTTGCACTTTCTGTTACTACAGCAATCAACGCAATCAACACCTTGCGAAACATATATTGAAAGTCAAAAGATCAAATGGTTCGGCCGTCTCGTTAGAATGCAACACCATCAACTACCAGTACTGGCCCTACATCACACAAAATCTGATACTAGATCCAGAAGAAGCCCGTGAAGAAAATGGATTGACAACATCAATGACATTCATGGTTTGGCCATTCCATTAGAATGCAACGCCATCAACAACCAGCACTGGCCCTACATCAGTGGTTCTCAACTTTTTTTGGCCCATGCCCCCCTTAACCATTGGTTCAGAACGTCATCCCCTCCCCCTTTCGAATTTCCTCCCTATAGATCCATCCCCCCCCCCCCCCCCTTTTACACAGTATACATAAAAACTGAAGCTAAATTTAATAACACATACTAGAACAAGTTTAGACATCTACATAAAACGTGATTTGCGGGTCTACTTACGTTATAAAACGAATTTCATTAGGGCGAGAAGTACAGAACCGTAAAATTTAGAGGGAAAAACGATATCAAGTAACTGGTTCTTGTATTAATGCGATCTTGAAATAATCTTAATTCCCCCCCCCCGGAAACCCTAAAATCCCCCCCCCCCCCTGGGGGGGGAATTCCCCACCGGTTGAGAACCATTGTCCTACATCAAAGATCATCTGGGACGAGAGCAAAGGACGCTCGAGAAGAAAATGGATTGACGACATCAAAGACATTGTACAATCACACGGAATGACACTATCCAGTGCCACCCATCGGGCACTGGAAGGTCAACTATTCCTCCCATCGAGGCTTGGCGTCAAAAGTGGAAGATTATGATGATGATTGAAAGTCGATACAATATAAGCAACATTTTTCTTTGTTAACTTTATGTCTGCAAATAAGCGATATTCCGTGATGGCAGACTCCCACATTTTATCCCTGTCAGGACGCAGAGGTGTTTCCAAGGCACCAGGGCCAGGTTCTATACTGGCCAAGACCTATTGACGCGTCCTCGCCGAGCGTCATGGGCAACAGGTCTCTTTGGGGTTCCAGCTAAAGTCAGTAGGATCGTTGATTCCTCCGAAGTCGGAGAGTGTCTACCTGTACGGCGAGGTACCACTAGTCTGCACACCAATAAGCCAGACATGGGACAATGGATACTCACGCTAACCTCAGGTCCTGTATGACATCACATCGATGTTGGAAATAGGATGTCTTCATCCGACATACAGGACTTCGCGCTGGAGTTCACAGCCAGCGAACACAAGCAAGCAAGCAAGCATCCCATGTCGACTGTATAGGGATTCCTGAAGACTGGTTAGCTCTCTTGTCCACCCACGCTGCTATATGTTCAGTTACTCGTGTTGCTATGTGTCGCTTCTTTTTACCTATGTAAGTTGCTTGGCACCCACCCTGAAATTGATAGCTACAGTTTGAATTGGTGTACGGAAACAATGATTCTTTCACAGAAGATGTATTGGGGGGGGGGGGGGGGGGGGGGGGGGATGTGGTGTTATATCTGATCATTGGTTCAGCAGCAAAGAATGTTCAGTTTACTGCAGTCTTAAGTCGATTGTGTATTCGTTTCATTACGCTACGGAGACCAATGATTCTGTGGGGCTAGGTTTTGGTGGCCGGCAGTGACGCTTGATGAAGCCGACTGGATATCCATTAGATTTCAGAGTTTGGTTTCTAGTTCTTCCTGTAGTATGTAGTCGGGGCAAATCTTTCTACCTCGATTAAATAGGGTCCGTACCAAGCCACGCATATATTGGTTGGGTTCACCGCTATTGAAATTCAGATACTGACTCGTTCATGTTCCTTTACGGTAGATTGCTCTTTGGATGGCGCCATCCTCTGGACGTCGGACTAGGATGTCTAAGACCGGAAAGATGTTACGTTCATAGTTAGTAGACAAGGGAATGTTCTTGTTGGCTTAATTCATAATAGAGTGGAACCATTCTGCTTGTTGTCTGGTCTCTGTGATAAACAACAGATCATCCACGTTCGGGCGTCATAAATTAATAATCGGCGATCTCTGTCCTTCTAAGTGGACCGTAAAGGCGCTAGAACGTCGTGTGACCTAGAGGACTCCGTAAACCTGGCGGTAGTATATTATAAGAGATTGAATTTAATATTAGACTGTGGCAACTGCTCGATCCTCACGACCTCTACATGGGTGTATTGTTTAAGAGCCAATTTGTGTCCAGATATAAGATTTTCGGTTGTCCAAACTCCTCCATGCATTGTATAATAAAACTTCTGTTACTTAATTACTTTCCCTCGTGTATATTTCGAAGTGGTGGGATCTCATTCTACACCGGTTAGCTGAACTTAAATTTTAACTTCTCTTTCAGAATGCAATGGCAAACTACTTAGGGTAAGTAACATTGCCGCCTAGAAAATCAACTTGGCCTTGGGGCTGATCTTAGCGTCCTGTAAAACGATATGCAACACACACACACACCTACCCACACACAGACACCTACCCACGCACCCACCAACACACACACACACACACACACACACACACACACACACACACACACACACACACACACACACACACAAGTTATTCCAATTCCAATTTTCGAGAAAAAAAAATACCAAATTCGGTCTCGTCTAACCTTCTTCCTCAGCGGTGGTTATTTTTGAGAGCAGTGGTTTTTGTGGGTTCATTCACCCTGATTCTTGTCTTGTGCGCTCTTACGAGTGAGTCCTATCTCGGACTGGTTATGTTGGTTTGTGTCTGTGACGTCAGCTGGGGGTTGGTGGCGGCTGTCCTTTGTGCCCGTCTCCTGGTGGTTTCTTTTGTTAGTGGCAGTTTCTGGCTCTTCTGGTTGCATCCTTATAAGGACTTTTTATTTGGTCTTTTTGCTTCCTTTTTTGTGTATAGCCCGCAGAAGCGTGTCGATGTTTTTATTTTCTTCCATGCGCCTTTGTTCTCTTTCGAGTTTGAGTTTCTGTTGCCTTTCGATCTTTTCCTCCGTGGTCAGCCATGGGACGATTTCTCCCTCATCTATATAGTATGCCCAAGGGTGTACATCATCCGTGTTTAAGTCTGGGCATTCTTTATAGGTACGGTAGGGCATTGGTTTTCCCTTGTGTTGCTTGTACTTCTTTCTTTTTCTTTCATGCGCCTTCTGTATTCCTTGCACCTGAGTTCATGATACCTGTTCATCTCTGCGATTTCTTCCTCGGTAAAATATGGGGGAATCGGGATGTCCTCCATGCCGTCGTCGTGGTACTCATCTCGATATTCTTCAGGGGCCTGGCGGGATAATGGTTTACCCTTGAGTTTCTCTGGCGTCGTGGCTGGGCTGCCGGCGGTTTTAGCTTGCGTTCCAGGCTCGGTCTCTTGTTGGTTTTCCTCTTGCGGTTTCACTGTAGGTTCTTGCATGGCTTCTATTGGTTTGTTTTGGAGAAGTTCCATTTCAGCTTTATGCAGTTCTCTCTCCGCTTTAATGGCGCATAGTATTTCTTCGGTTTTTTTCTTCATCTCGGCCATGCGCTCCATCTCTTGTTTTATGTTGTGCTGGATCTATTTCATGTCGGCCAGCAGCTTCTCATTGTCGCTGGTTGGTGCTGGTGTCTGTAGTGCCTTGACTTGCTTCTTTAGCTCGTCTATTTGGTTCTGCAGTTGATCTCTTACAGCTTGTGATATAGCCGTCTCGCACCTCCGCAGTGCTTCCTTATATGGTGTCTTTGTTGTAGTGGCGTGCTTTAAGACACCTCTGTGTCTTTGGAGGTATGGACAGCCCAAGTATCTTGCTCCATGCTTGCCTAGGCAGTTGGCGCACTTTCTTTTGTTGTTGGGTGCTCGGAATTCCGGGTCCAGCTTGGCCAGCAGACACTCATTAAAGGCGTGATGATCGGAGCAGTAGCGGCAGATTTCCGTCTTACTGCGACATGTTGCTCTGCTGTGGCCGGCCCTCTGGCATCTGGAACATTGGGTGATTCGCGGTATGAATCCTTCAGGCTGTTGAATTTTCTGGTTTATCTCGCTGTTTATCTCCTAAG